>VYZQ01023937.1:5691-23458 GCA_013400655.1 Mystacornis crossleyi
CCAGAAGCACAGACCCAGCGCAGCCTCTCCCGGCCGCGGGCCCTTTCCCCTTCGGGGCAGTGACACTCACGGCCGGCAGGGGGCGCTGGTGGCTCCCGGCCGGGCAGGGCAGTGCCAGGATTCCCCCGCGCCTGCAGGGGGCGCTGTGGCGCGAGCCCGGCTGTCTTTGACCGCGCAGACGATGGCGGGAACAGCGGGTAGGAAGGGAGGGAGAAGGGGTTTCCTTTACAAATCCTCCGGGGCAGCCAATCCTGGTGCCCCCTCTGGACAGCAAAAAAGAGCCGTAGCAGGGACCTCAGGAGAAGCAAGCTGCAATGGCAGGACTTCCGGGCAGGCAGAGAGTGAAAAGCTACACGGGTGTGGCAGTGGTTGGGCAGTGGCAGCCCGTCTCTGGAACATCGCAGGGGAAAGGCCCCCTGGAATTTCCCACTGTCGCTGGCTGGAACCTGGGTCTGGGGTATGCGGAGAGGAGCGGCCCCTGGCAGGAAGTGGGACGTTCCCAGGTCCTTGTGGGACTTGCACTGGCTCTGGGCTCCCTAACAGCAGAGCAGCAAAAGAAGCCAAGCTGCCAAGCTCAATCAAAGTGCCAAAGTAAAAAAAAAGGAAAAAAAAAAAAAAGAAGCAGGCAGACCCCACAGAAACAGCAGGATCCCTGATCAGAGGTACTGGCCACGTGTGTCCAGTCGAACAGCCGCGCTGGAAGAGAGGGTCTGCCGCTCGCCCCTCCCCCAACTCTCTCCGGAAACCCTGGCCGGGCTCGCAAACATCGTGACAGTCCCAGAGCCAGGGAGGATGGAGTTGGGGTGAGGACAGCTGCCACCCCTGGGCACAAAACAAAACAGATCAAAATCCCAAAAATGGGATGGCATAATAAACCATCCCCAAGACAGATGTTTGCCCTGAGGCTTAGGTGGCAAAATACATCTTTGCTGCCAAACAAAGCAGAGATGCTAATATGAAGATGGGGTCTATTGTTTTCCTGAGATGCTCATGGATAATAGCTTTTTGCTTACCGTGGCAAATTGAAGCTAGATGATAATATATATTCTCAGTGTTCTTGACTCTTTATCCAGAAAAATCATGAGTTAATGACACCTTACCCACCCCGAGTGGTGAAGTATATACAAGAAGGAAGAATTTCTCAGAGTCAATAAACCCCACTATTAATTCAATATATCCTTGGCTTTTATGTTTAACCATGGGATAATGTAGTGGTACATTACAGATAATGTACATCATTCCAATAATGGGATTTGAATATTATTATCTTTCTATTTCTTCTTCAAGTGTTCCATTGATCATAAGTTTGTAGTAAAATTGCCAGTGTCCCTTCAGAAATATGCGTTTGTATACATAGGTTTCAAGGAACTTGGTGGTGAATTATGACTCCCAAATGTAAGGTATATAGTGTTATCAATATGCTTCTATGAGAATTTCTAATAAAATCGCAATAAATTAACCTCAAGCATGATGCTTGGATCCTTAGCTGTACAACAGCTTTGCCAGTCAGCAACACTGTGATTAGGATTTAAGGATATGGAAACATTAAGTGGCTGCAATTTGTAATGAAGAGTTCCAGATTATTGTAGAAGCCCCTTTAAAACCCCAGAACAGGGATAAATGTAAATTTCCAACTCCTACGAGCATGAGCACATGAGTAGAAGGAAACCTTTCCCTAAGCAAAACATTCAGCATTAATTTATGTTTTCAGTCTTTTTTTTTCATCTGCTGGCGGCTTAATGCTGAAAGAAAGTTTTCCTTATCTGAGTTGATATCTAACAGTCAAAGTTGTTCTCTTGTCTCTGTATCTTTCAGTGGCTGGGAAACTGATTTATAACAATACATGGATGCACTGAATTAGAAAAGACAGTTTCAGAGCAGTGACATGTTTTTCTTCCTACAGTGCGCTCTCCACTGAGATCTGTCAAACAGGCTGTAGGAGAGATGTGTGTGCTTGGAAACGTTCTCCTGTGCACTCTCTCCTCTTCCTTCCCTTTCCCACTTGTCCTTTTGCTCCTCTGACTGTGAACAGAGAACTGCTCTGCCAATCAGAGGGTGAAGGAGAAGGGATGAAGGTCTTGCTTCATGGTTAAAAAGGACACAGCAGCTGGTGAGCTGAAATCCCAGCTCCTGAATAGAGCTGAGCCCATCACTTTGGTGGCATGGACAGCTTTCACTGTTTTGCATCTTAGCATTTGAAGATCTCCAAATTTCACTCCAAAGCTGCTATAAAAGGCTGTAAAGACTTTGAACTTGGACACAAACTTGGTTTTACTTCTGAAATTTCTAGGAAGGAGTGGGTGATTTTTTGTTGATACTTAGGTGTCCTAAACTGCTGCTTCGAAGAGTGTTTCCTTAACAAAATGGGCATGTGCATTTATAAATCTCACATCAGTTTTCCAGACTAAGAGACGCTCCCTTGAAAACTAGACTTTATCTATAAATTTTAATTATTTTATTTAATAGTATTTCAGAGATGTTACTTAAGCACACCAAACTGTGTATTCAATTTGATTTGCAAATCTAGGGCAATATCCCTTTCTTGCCCACTTGTAGGAAAGAGACAGGTGTACCTATATAGAAAGTATGTATGCAGCTATATAGAATAAGCACACCCTCTGTGGCTTTGGATAATAAACACATTCCTACCACTGAAACAATTTTTCCCAGCTCTTCCACTGTGTCCAGAATGCAAAAGGAAGTTTCTTCCATCCTTTCTTTCAAATTCCATGAGCAGTGTACACCTTTCTAGCTTGAACTTTTTTTTGTTTTTGCTAAACAGAGAAGAAATAACAAGGAAAAATTTCCTGTTAGATGTCCCGATATGCATCTATCTGTAATAAGTTGAGTCCAAACTGAATATAAACTGGCAGCTCCTTCCAGAAAGACCTAATGGAATATGGCTCAGTGTGCAAAAAAAGCATATTTGGAATGGTGTACATACATATATATACACATACATGTGCAGAAGTTTTGACAGAGACAAAATTTTTACATTCAGGATAGATTTTGTCACAGACATTCAACTGACTGGGTGAATAAACTCAACCTGTCCACCTACAAATATAGGCACAAAAACGTCAAGGAAAATAGCCCTTGAATCTGATCTGCCATTGAGTTCACATCCTTCCATAATTGTTTTGTAACCCTATACTGTTTCTGGGGACTGGTAGAAGACAGTGATGGAACTTCTGGGGAAAATTTGTGCATAAACATTTGAAAGCAAAGATGTCAACTTCTGTTCTCCAACGACAAAATTGGAGTTCCTTTAAAAAATTAAAAATAGCTTTCAAAACAATTTTAACTTCATTGGCTTCATTGTAACTTGCAAATGTAACCATTAACAAAATTAATTTAAGCATAATGCTGATCATGTGTTTGTGTATGTCTCTACATGCACTCATACTTCCATATCTACAAAAAGGGTAAAGAAGGATTGTCTTCTTTCTAGCTAGTCTTTAAAACTGCAGAAGCAAAAAATGAGTCCAATTTAGGTGACGAAGAGTGTGCAATGTTCAGGAATAACAGATTCAGATAAGCACCTGTATCAGGAGTCTGCATTAGTAAAATTAAAATGATTGTAATTATCTGGCCCCTTGATATAATGGTTGTTATACAATGAAATTTATGTACTATTATTATTGTTGCTGTTATTGTTGTTGTTGTTATTGATATTTGGCTTTGTTTTCCACAATAATCAATATAATTCAACATGAAATTTCACTGAGAAGTTGTGTCATAACACAACTTAACACAAAGATCATACTTACTGATTTATTGGAGAACCTGCAACTTAGTGCAACTTCAAATGCAATCAGTTCCAGCAAAGTATTTTAAGTCCTACATTTTGTTCATATCTATTACATTTTAAAAATTTTTCTTATAAATGATTTTTTTCTTTTTTTTTTTTCCCTAGAGTGTAAAAACATCTTCAAATCTAGAAGATCTCCACTACTTGTATACTTTCCTCTGAGTAAATGATTGCTTTTTCATCTGCCATTCATCTCATCCACATAGGAGCAAAGTGGATTTTCAAGTCAGACACCTTTCTTTTGGATCAATAAGGAGTCATTGGAAAGGTGAGTTTCAAAATTACAGTAAAAATATATGTATGTGACTCCTGTGTAAATGAGTCCTTACATATGTATGAAACTGAGAGATGTTTGAATCCTTCACCACCAGAGCCCAACTGGCTTCTTGGCTGGGCTGTGTGAGTGAAGTCATATTTTGTCAAGGAGATGTGCAGGGTGTTTTTATTTCAGGTAGCTTATTCCTTGAGGTTAAATACATGCCTGTATGTGGAAAAATTGGGTCATGTTCTATTAGGTTTTGCAAAAATAAAGGTAGCAAAAAAGTAGACTTTGTAAAAGGCCATGGAAGTGCCGCTGTGAGTACCTGGGCAGCACAAACTGTTGTGGGAGCTCGTTTTGAATAATAATGATAATGTTTCTTGGAATTGACCTGGAGTATAAATGACAGATTTTTACAAAACTGAAGCTTTATAAATGAAAGAGAAGAATCTCTTTTTAAATTTTAGACGTAATCAATTATTATAATTGAGGTACAAAGATTGAGCTGGTATTTAAATAACAGGGTTTTCTTCAGTGGGTCAGTTCAAAGACAAACATCAGGCTGGCCAGGAAGGCTTCGGGCTGTTTGATGATTTTTTTCTCTAAGCAGTGTGATCTTTATAAAACAACAGTCCGTTGCCAGGTTTAACCATTATGTGTACTAAAGAAATGAGAACTGGCTACTGCTGCTAAGTATTGAATGTCCCTCATTTCTTCTGATCATTTGTACTTACTCAGTTCAGTCAGATTTTGAGTAGTCTTGGCATTAAGGTTATTTTCACACTGTGGCGTTTACTTCCATTTGGATCTTAACTTGAGCTAATTAGAACTTGTGTCTGGATTTTATGTTGCTCTTAAATCCAGTGATTCAGGACTATTTTAATGACACATACTTTTTTAAAAGGCTGACTTATCAAGTCTGAGTCTTTTTTATGCCAATATGATTGTTCTAACATTTTCTGAACAAAACTAATCTCCATACTAAAACATTTAAGCAACTCTATTTCTATCAATATCTTAACTTTATGAATTTACTCATCCTTCCTAAGGACCTGAAATGTCTCCCACTAGAAAGACAGATTTTATTCATATGTATACATATATGCACAAATAGACACATCAAAGGTAAGATGAACCTTGATGCATTCTACAAATTATTTGTATGCCATAGGCAGGCCCCTGTACAAGAAATATGACATTGTTCACATTAGATTGCACCTCCAAGTTATGTGGATTCTTCAGTCTTTTGAAGAATTTCATACTGTTGACAAAATACATTTAGACTGGATAAACTTTCTTTCCCCTTCACCTTCCCCTTCCTTTTCCCTTTCTCTTTGCTTTCCCACAAAACAAGGCTTTCAGACAAAATATTTTGTTGACCTGTGGGCTCTTCCTAAGTGTTTCACTGCTCAAATCTTTGTCTTTCCTGCTTAAAACCTTTGTAACTTGGATGGGAGTTAATGAGCTCCACCTGTCCTGGCTCCCAGCATATGGGCCTCGTCATGAGCAGAACTGCCCTGCTCCTGCGTGCAAGGCCATGAAATTTGACATCCCTTCTCAGCACCTTTGTTATGTCTTGTTTGTTTATGTACTATTGTACATAACAAACATGTTTTGTTCCTACTCTGAGGACTATATTTGCCTGTCAGTTGGCCCTGAAAAAGAAACTGAATTCAGAGCATGGCAGATTTCCTGTGTAGCTGTGAAGGCACAACAGCACTGCAGTTGTCCAGTCTCTCTTCACTTCCCATGAAATGTGGTGCCAAAATCAAAGTTTTAGACTTGATAAAATCTTACATGGAAATCACCTATTTTAGCAAAGGTTCTACTCTTCTTTCTACAAAAGAAATTTAAAGGGAGAAAACCACAAGTGTGACACCCACTTTGAATGAATGTAGTTCTGTTGGCACAGTCAAGAGTGTACCTAATTTTAGAAAGACCTATGTGTGTGCATATATACCTATATCTACACATATATAAACTACTTCTATGGCTCCAAAAACACGTCACAATGACCAGTAGAGCAGCAGCAAAAGCAGTTCCTCTGATAAAACAAAAAATAGCTTAAGGCATATCAAACAGGGCATATCAAATATATAAGGCGTATCAAGTACTGTATCAAATACAGTGATAATTATGGGAAAAGGAAATATTTTTTCTTTAAATCTCAAGGAAAAGACTGATGTATGTATTTTTCCTAGGGATCTTCCATTCAAGGTGGATGTCCATACCTAGCTTTGTAGGTATTCTCTGTTACTGCTCTTAGCATTTGTGTACCATAACAACCTTGTAAGTCACGGAGCAGGCTGTCAGTCACTGAAGTAATTTAGCAAAAGAGATTGGTTGAGGGAATGGTTTGAATTTTTTGTACTTAAATGGTTATGCAAAAATTCACACTGGATGGAAAGAAAAGACTAACTGTGAAAGATGTTCCTTCTTAGGGCCTTTTTAACTAGCACAAACAATAAAACAAACAAATTAATTTAATCCTATTTATTTCTCAGCTTGATTAGTTACAGAAAAAGGTATTTTAAAGATAATTTTCTGTGATTGTTTAATGGTAACTAATTGCATCAGGCACCTCATTATTAAGTTGATAAAGTTGAAAGAACTGACTCAACCATCAAATTTGGGAGCTATCTCAGATCTTATCCACTTACATTTATAGCACACAGCATTCAGAAGCAAGGCCCCATCTCGGAACAGACTTAGGACTGAGGGAAAGCTTTAGCGCTGCATGTTTGCAGGCTTCAATATTTTTGTCAGTCCCTTACTACTGTAATAAGTGTTAAGAATACTGAGAGAGCAATTTTGCATAACACAGGGTCAACCATGTAGTAAGTTAGATGTACCAGCTGAGAGGAGAGGAGCCTGAGAACCGAAAACTGCTAAAAAGCAGTAGTTTCTTCAGTTTTCAATAAAAGGCAATTGATTGGGTGAATTTTTGTTAGGAAGAATGGGACAAAGATAACGTAACAGGACTTCCCTCTTAGCAACGTCGGGCTGGCCTTACTGGACTCATATGTAAATTTATTTTTATGTAGTGTCTTTAGTTCAAGACTGATTTTTACTTTTTTTCCTCTTGGGATAGCCATGATTCTTGCTTTAAATATGCAGTGTGGGCATTTGATTTGAAGTACACCAGGCTTTCATGATAAAATTATTCAATTCAAATTGATTTTACAGTAGGCTAGTTGCCCTACCAAATTTTAATTATGAGATGTCAGAGAAGAGCTCTTTCCCTCTCCCCTCTCTCACTATTTGTGTATACATACAGTGACAAACCTAACAACCTCCAGGGCTCTCATCCCCATGAAACTCATTTCACAATTCTTCCATTGTGGAATATCTATTAAAAAAAGAAGTAACCCTTTTGCTGTTGTGTTTTTGAGGCACCATAAATTAAACCCAGTAACAGACATCAGGGCCAGTAATTTTTGAAGGGAAATGTCTCTGAATTGTCCTTCTCAATTCATCAATGTGTGAATCAGTAGACTATGGCTCTCCTTCAGTTGAGAACAGAGGTCACACTGTTTTGTCTCTTTTTCATGGTAGGGCTAACATAGGTTCAGGGTTTCTTGCCTTTTTTTATTTCTATAATAAGATATATCCTTTCAGGTGTGTAATTGCTGCTACAGTGCCAACATTTCTTTTGTCTTGCAAGAAAATTAATTATTTTGTAAAAAAAGAAAGATCTGTTCAGTTAAACTTGTTTATGGCAAAAGAGAAATTGAATGTGGCCCACATCAGAAGTCCACATCCAGTGAAAGAGATTTTATCTCCTTCTTTTAACCCTGTCAAAACAAGAGACCTGGCCTGGTTGCTGGTGACATCAGAATTTGGCCCAGCAACAGATACTTGGGGAGGTGGACTTTAGAGACATTGAGGTATTCATGTATTCAGACATTCTGTTAATATATACAATCCAGGGAAACCAGAAACACAGTAGCTCCTTCTGTGGCCTCCAGGTTTTTTATTTTACTCCATGTGACTGAAGAGATGGCCCTTTATGTCCAAAGTCAGACCAAAGTCAAAGAAAGGGACTCACTTCCAGTGAGGTCCCTAATGACACAAGGAACTCAAATCATCCCAAGCCATCAGGCACTAATGAACTGCAATGAAATTTAAAGAGCGCCTCTGAGAATAATGTCTTCTCAAGTACTAGTTAGGGATCAGAACCTTGCTGGATAACTACCAGATCAACTATTTTTGTGCTTGAGTGGTGCTTTACCCAAGAGGATATCATATCAGGACTTAGTTAACAGGATATATAAACTATAACTTCCAAAACTATACTCTTAAAATGTTATTGGCTGCAGGTATGAAACATCTATATGACCTAGGATCTACCTTTAAATTTCATCAGGATTCAGTGATATGTGCTTTGGCTGAAATTATAATTCATTGGTGCATGTAGATATCTGTGCCAACAGACTCCATCCTTCTCGTGCTCAGATCAACAAAGACTTTGGAGCTCATCTTCAGTAGTCATAAATGAAAGCTGGTGTTAAAGCCATCTTAGGAGAAGGTTCTTTGACATCTCTAAATGAGCTGATGTGATCCCTAATGAAAAATAATAATTGTTTAAGGTAAAGGTTTGCACAGCTGAAAAAGAAAGCATCCAGGCTGACTTTTCAAACAGGCCTGGGGAAATACATTCTGATGGCTTATGTAGCATGTATGGCAGGTTGCATATTACTTAACTGGTTTAAAATCAGTGCAAATGTTTTGTCTAAAGTGATCATAAACCAAAGTTAACAACAAACCCCCTCAAACTTGTCAAAAACACTGAGGTTTTCTAAAGATATGCTTGTACATTTATCATTTGGTTTTATAGCTTTTAAAATTCAAGTGACAAATTGCAAGGGATTTTTATTGTTAACTATTGAACCATTTATTTACTAAGGAACTAAAAAAATAATACTTGAACTATGTAGAAGATACAAAAATACATTTAAAAAAAATAGTGTTTAAACAACACAGAAGGGCTGGAACAGCTCCTAGCAATAATACTAATCTTTGTAGTGGAGCTTAACTTTGTAGTTAACTTTGTAGTGGAGCTTAACTTAACAGCTTCTAGAAATAATACTAATCTTTCTAGTGGAGCTTACTTATTAAGTGTGTAACACTTAATCCTGATAGTAATACAGCAAATTCACTTAGACTCTACAGTTTATTTTACCAATTTTCCCTTTTTATCTATTTATTGAACTTCTTTAATGGAAATTGTCCATGTGTCATACTGGGTATGCTAGATTTATTCTGCATTTCCTTTGTAGCTTCATTTTGTGATAGAAGTCTACAGAAATACAAAACAGGAGACCAATATCTTAAAAACATGGATGTCCTAAGGAAAAGCACCCATGAACAACAATTATAAATACTTGAAAGCTGTAAAGGCAGGTTACTAAGATACATTTCAAAGGTTTTTACTGCACTTATTTCTCTAAAATTTTATATACACATAAATACATAGAAATACAAATATGTATATATTACACAATTATATGTTTTCCTTATTTCAAGGAAAAGTCCACACAGCTATATTTGGAAAGCAAATATTTCAGTTTCTGCTTAGTTCCAGTCACCACAGTGTTACTCTTTATTGGTGCATTGAACTTATGAAAAAGAAATGCCAGCTGCCTCATTACATCGTACTGAAGTGTTCCAAGATCTGACACAGATGTTTTGGACCATAGAATTGAGGAAAAAAATGTGGGTGTACCCGTATTTATACAGCCTGGTGAGAGCATGCATTCCAGTAAGTTAAGGTTATTTTGGAAGAGTCATACATATTTATTTTAATTGATGTCTGATTGAAACAAAAATCTTTCTGATAGAGGAAGAGTTTATTCAAATGGTTCCAGAAAAACACAGCCCATACTTTTGCTGTATTTTCTATATACTGCTTTTTGCTGGCCCTAAAGGTGTTAAACTTTATGGTGCGAGACGAATAGAGATCTTTCATTTGAACTAATGGGCTTCTAATGAATTTTGTGAATGCTAATATGTCCACAATACATTTCATACAGTTGAGACATAATGCTCTACTTCTAAAATGGGTCTGTGTAAATTAACTTTGAAGGTTGTCCATGCTGGTCTTTCACCCAGTAATTGCATGATGTGAACCCCCACAGCAGCTGATTTCAGAGTTCATCCTGGCTGATCCTTGCTGGTGGAAATTTGCCACAACAATTACATCATCTTCCAACAAACCACATGTGCATGACAACAGTCAGCAAACAATTACTTAAAACCCTATAATATAATCTGTAATTTGCCATAGTAGACTTTTCTTTCAGGGTTCACATTTCCATGACAAAGCCTGGGGAATTGGGGCAGTTCTGCAAACAAGCATAGGCTCTGGACATCATCAGTGGGGGAGATGGCTTTGTCCCTCTTCTCCTCAGTGCTCCAGGCTTGCACAATTTCTATACTGCCTGGAATTCGGGATTAAAACTGTGACAGTCTTCATTTTGGAAAACTCGTTAAAATGCTCCCATTTATTTCTTTTTAGCCCTGAGCAAAGCCAATGACCATCTTTTATTTTCTCTAACAAGACAGAAAGGGGGGAGGAAAATAAACCTCTAGTAATGATTTATGGAAACAATAACATTTCCTTGAGTTTTAAAAACATCTGTAAGCAAATGTCATGCCTATGCCTCCTCTCCAGCTCTCTGTGATGTTTTCCATTCTCCTGTGTTAAAAAGACTAGTATAAAAGGCTGCATCTCAGGAAAGATGTGTTATGGTAAAAGTATTTCTGCTTTAATCTAATATTCTCCAGCTAGGTCACAAATCACTAGCTATGCAACATTTGAAAACTACAAGATTATTGCAGATTCAGGCCTTGAAGCCCTTCTGTTTTCTTTGTTCATAGACAGAAATCCTTGGTGTATATCCAGGCGATAGATTGGTTTAAGTTCTCTCCCTCTTCTTCCTTCACCTCCTTACTGCTTTTAGCCAAGTGATTTATTTGAAAAATGTGTGACTTTTCTAATCTTCCGTTTATGGGCTAAGGGTTTTTTTGTAGCAATAAAAGGACATAAGACCAGAAAGGAGTTATGCAGCTTCTTTTGTAAGGAAATGTAAAATAATTGCAGTTTTATGTGAGGCGAGGACACTTAGAGGAATGTGAAGCCTTTATCTGCAGATGTGAGTTAACATTTTGTTTAGACTGTGGCTGCCAGAGGAAGATGTGAATAAACAGAAGGTCCTACTTTCCATAAGGAGCAAAAATATTACTTTTTAATCTTGTTTCCAAATTAAGTCAAAGGTGGGAAATGTACTTTTTCTGCATATCTTTAAAGAAAAAAAAGAAAAAGAAAAGTTTGTCAGAACTTAGCAAGTGGTTGGGAATACGGAAGTGCAATAGCAACATTATTACACACAATACTCCTGAATCACAGAAAAATGTTATAACCTACTTACAGAAAGCATACATTAGCACAGATCCATGGAATGTGGTTTGCAGGAATGAAGTAACTTACACAGAAGGGAACAGAGCAACTACAATGAATAATGAAAGTTTATCAGCAGTGCTGTCTGCAAGGCTGTTGATTTTAGGCTGTAGCTATTATCTCAATTTGCTCTTCCTTCCCTGAGTGTTCCTCTGTGTGATTTGTTTTCACAGCCCCCTGCCCAGACTCAGAGGCAGAGGAACTCATAGGTTCAGATGAATGATAATGAGCATTGTCAGAGAGGCAAGAAAATTGAGTCCTTGCTCTGGCTGCCTGGCCAAGAGCTGCAGGAGCTAATTGTGTCAATGGTAATGAGACCAAGCAGGCAGCAGATGCTCACGTGCTTATACAATCCAAATCCCACCAACAAATTCCTCCCACAGAAACTTTGAGGGATGTCTTGGCACCCTGGAGATGGTGATAGACCCAGTCTCAGCCACATGCCACCTGCTAGAGCCATTGTTAAAAAAAGAAGGAGGGAAAAAAGTGCCTATTATGATAACAAAGTTGTTTGCTGTCTCTTGCAATGACTTTATGGCACTAGTTTTACTATACTGCAGCTATTGAACAAAAAAAAAAGGAACATCTGATTCTTTATAGAGAAACATTTTCATTGAGCACTGTTAACCACTTACTTGGGAAGCCAGATGTTTGGTATATGTTACATATTCTGCTGAAAAAGCATCCCATTACAGCTCCCACTGTGTCTGCTTCCTACAGCATTTTTAAATTTTCATGTGTTTTACCATTACACCGGAGCAGGGAGCATGTTTTCCTCTTTTTTCCCCAGAAAAATCAAGAAGAAAAAAATGCAGATACCTATGTGGAGTACTGTATAAATATTTACTGTAAAATAAAATAGACAACATATTTGTTCCTTATTCACAAAGCAGGCTGCGTGGTGGATTGTGCCTGAGGTTTTGAAGAGAGAAAGGCCACTATGGGTTCCTTAAAGACAAACTTTTTAATGCAAGCTTGCTAAATTCTGCAGTTGAGAGAGGTTTAGATTCTTCCAGGAAATATTTGCCCAACAGCAGCTGTTTCTGGAGAAATCTGATGAAATGTCCTTTCTTGCCACAAAACTTTGTGTCCAGCTTTGCAGTCCTGTGGGGCTCACGCTCTTCAAGACATTTTTAACTAACTCTGAAATGAAGCTGTTCAAAACCTTTCTGGGAATTGGGTTGGTTCCCTGTCAGCCTCGGCATCAAAATCATAAAGTTATTAAGGTTGGAAAGAGTCTCTAAGACCATCAAGTCCAACCATCAACCTAAAGGTGGCAGATCCACCACCATCATATCTGCAAAGAAGGCAAAAGCGTCTTAAAAACTCTGGAGTTACCTCTGGCTCCACCATGCTGCGTATGGCTGAACTCTGGCTGTGCTGAAGATGATTGACCTGTTTCCTTCTTGGGAGACCCCGACATCCTTGAAGCATGTTAGTCACTACAGAAGCTGCCGGAAGTAGGTACATGAGTGGATCTGGATCATTTGGCTTAGGCTGTCAGTGGAAGATTGAACACATGCTTTTTCTGGTAAAAAGACACTTGAAACACAAATTATGCTCCTTTTTTAAACTCCCAGGGGTAATGGAGAATGTTATAGTTCCACTAAAAGCTTGGGTTGAGCCAGTAATTTGACAAACTATGTATTGCAGCCCTGACTAAATTCACATCTACACCAAACTTCAAATGTTTTATTTTACAGAAACCCCACTCCTGCAAAGAAAAGTATCTCAAATGCAGCTGCTTCTTTCTGCTCTTAATAAAGAGTGGCGTTGAAAGTATCATCACATCCTAGATAGTGTGTTGCAGGGTACAAGAGCAACACATTTGTCAAAGCAGAGTAGCAGCAGTTGAGGACACAGAAAGCCTTTCAAATTTATTCATGTAAAGTATTTCAAATTCCAGTGCATGTGGTGTGTGAGTTGGCTAAAATCTGGAATAAAACCAGATGTTGGAAATCCAGTGTCAGTACACCACCTTGTAGGACCGATTACTGTACCTCGGGCTGAGAGCACAGATGTTGCTGGTGCTTTCCCCGTGGGAAAAAAAAGAGGTCTGGGGTTTCTGCCTGCAGTAGTGACCACCTCAGCCCCATGGAAGCTGCACCACTGGGGGACAGGAGGTAAA
The DNA here is from genome assembly GCA_013400655.1 of Mystacornis crossleyi. NCBI lineage: Eukaryota > Metazoa > Chordata > Aves > Passeriformes > Timaliidae > Mystacornis > Mystacornis crossleyi. The sequence continues at coordinate 19,349 of VYZQ01023937.1, forward strand.
AGAGCACCTTTGTTCTTTGAGTTCCAGTTTGTATGAACCAAAGGTTATGGCCACTGTTCTCTGAAGCCTTTCACTCTCTGCATTATATGTATTTCAGTTGCAGGGACAGTAAGAAAGAAAAAAAATGATGCCTTAGGAAATGGGTGGTTGTATCTGCTGTACACCTGGGTTTGGATGGGTTTGTGAGAAAGTGGAACAGCGCCACACAACATTACATTTGTTGGCTTTGTGCAGTGGGAAAGAAATGTGTTACAGTCCTGACTGGTGCCTCTTCTCCCAAACATATGTAACGCTCAAACCCTTTTTTAGCTGAAGCATATGTATTGCTCTTAAAGGCAGTTTTGGGTAAACAGCTGTCAGTTAGAGACATTTTACTTCATACTTCACAAGGCAATAACTAAACAAAATGACAAATGCATGAAAATGATCAAACAATGGAATTTCCATTGTATACTGTGCCATATTAACTATTCCTCAAAAAAAAAAAAATCAAAAGCGTCTGCTGATATATTGCAGGCATTTGTTTATAGTAGAGATCTAGTAAACTGTAAGACTTATGCATATTTCTCTTTTTCACATGGTAAATCTTTAAAAGATAAAAGTTTTATTGGTGTGGAAAGAGACTTAATATCTAGGTGCTTACCATGCATGGAACATATATGGGTTTAACTCATGATTTATATACACAATGCTGCATTGCAAAACTGCCTTGGAAATTTACTCATGTAGCAGAAAACATGATCCCTTGCCCTTTGCTACGATGATTAATGATAATGTAAAACCTAATTTTAAACTCACTTTTCAAAAAGCTTTCTCTCCCATCGGCAGGTGTATAGAATTTGATGGTTTGATGTATTTTAATGACCCATCAGATCTTTTTTTATGCAAGTTGAAACAGTGAAAATTATAGGTCAGGGCTCTGAACTAAATTTCTCTGTTTATTCCTTCTTCTGAGTCCTGGCCTTTTGTTCCAGGGCTTTGACTGGCTGTTTGTTGGGGCAGGAAAATACTTTTTCCTGGTACAGCTATTACCTTTACCAAAAGTCTTATGGACGTCTCTGAGGTGACAGAGTGGCCTTTGAGACAGCTCATGGTGGACACTGCAGAGAAAGGGCAGTACTCTGATGGGAACAGATACTGATAAGCCAGGGTATCTTCAGCAGGAAGTTCTGTAAGGCTTAGGTATACATGTACATAGTTAAGATACAGATTTTATGGAGGTCAGGATTGATATCATCATGTGGACTTTTTGCTTTTTGGATTTTTCTGCCAGGATGCCTGACCCAATTTTTGACTGCCTTTTTATGTGAACTAGGTAACTGATGTCTGAGATACACTGTTTAATGTTCCACACATCAAAATATGTGCTCTGCCTGAGGTATTTGGTCTTAACAAAGAAGACTGTGATGCAGAGGCCATATTTTTGATAGTCCAATGGTCTTTTCTGCCTTTAACATCTCTTAAAGTAAGTCAGCCTCTGATGTCCCTCAGGTCTGAAAAGAACATCAGGTGTAAGCATGACTGATGAGATAGTAGATTGGACAAATACAGCATTTATTTGTGATGAGTTCTGTAATATGGTTGTCTATGCAAAAAAATGGACTGAAATGTCAGCTTCCTTCCATCCACCCCAAAGAACAGTATCATATTGACCTTTGATCAGCTTTTTGGGCCCAAGAGTGAGTATAAAATGACAACGCTCATTTGCCTACAAGTATACTCGTCACTCAATCTGGACTCATGCTGCAACAGATGGAAATAATAGTTTTATTTTGGGAAACATGCTTGTTGAAGAGGGATGGAGGAAGAGAGAGGGAGAGAGAAAGAAAGAAGCACAGGGAAAGAGGCAAGAGGGAGAGACGAAGCTCCTCAGTTTTGTCATTCATTGTGACGGAAATGTTCTTTTAAAATACACTACTGACTTAGGAAGACTTGTCTTTCACATTCATTGCACAGGTGTCAAATCAGATTTTATCTTGCAATGTCTTGTGCATTGGAGCATAGCTCATGTGACATTTTGTAACATAATGCAACATAAGGTAATAAATCATACTGAAGTGAATAAATCCTCATTTTTGTGTATGTGTCTTGAGGAGGGGAATGAACCAAATGGCACAGTGCTAATTTTACAGTGCTTCTATCATTTTTAAGAAAAGTATTTTTTTTCCTCTCCTGTCCTTGCTGAGGGACTATTTATCAAAATAGTTCTTCAAAGTAAAATTCTTTTTCATCCAATTTTTGCATATATATTGTGCATCTAGGGGATCACAAACTTCTAGAAGAAAATATAGGCTTGAGAGCTCAGTAAAACTCCTCAGAATAACAGAACAGACTTTAGAGTGTATCGACCCCAGAAATAAACCTCCTTTCAGCTAAGTGGAAAATAATTAATCTATTGTGCAGCTGAAATCTGTGGTTTCTGAAGCAGTACTGTAGGAAAATGAAAGTCCAATTTAGAGTAAGTTTGTTTTTCTTAGGTACGTCAGTGAAGAATTGGAGTGCAACTTTTGGGAAGAACCTTCTGGTGAATAGGTCTGTTTTAGGTGGGAATAACTGAGATTAGTCTCCAGGAGGCCAGCAGCACTCCGCTCATGTGCCTAACTGCACTCACAATACCATGCTCACTAGGAAGCATCTGCTGCCTGCACTTGGGACTCTCCCTTTCCTTTGTGAGGAAAGTCTGTCATGTCAAAGGTGGACTGGAGTTTAAGAAACTTTCAGACAAAACGCTTTCACTGGATGTTGGAGATACCAGCCTTGGAAGTGTTGTGATTACTCCTAAGCACCCTAGAGAAGCATCACTTCTAGAAGTGCTACATGCTTAAATATTGCTCCATCTAAGCAAACAATCTCAAGATGTGTTCCTCCTCACTTGCAGCTTGTCAAATGAAAAAATAAAAAAGAAAATTGAGATTTTTTTCCCTTTAGTTCAGAATTCAGGTAAAGACTATTGTGCCAATGACATTTTATCATCATTTTAAGTGCAAGTGGTCAGTTGCAAGACAGTGTGGACTTAAGTGATAATATGACATATAATATGACTGGTAAAGTTGTAAAATAAAAAAATAAATTCAAAAAGGGAAAAAAAGAAAAGAGATGCTGTAATTCCTATCTGTAAGTATCCTGCTCTCTATTAATATATAGTGTGCCTCTGAGAGAGACCGATGTGACAAAGTAGAATTACTATTTGGAAAGTGATAAAAATTGCATAAAGCAAGTTCTGCATATGTAAGTGTACTAAACAATTCATTGGAAGAACATGTTATAATTTAGAAGTATACATAATAGTTTTAAAGCAGTGGAATTATTTTTACTATGAATTATTCATCTCCAGTACTCATCATGTAAAGGGTTGATGACTTCTTTTATCAACAAAATACTTTTTATTGACACTAAGAACAGCATTTAATTGAACCTTTTTCCTCAGTTATTGTCAGAAAAGAGTTTACACTTGTGCTTTGGAAAAATGTTTTAGGAAGATTTATCAGAGCTGCAAAAAAGCTGTCCATGAACTAATGGAATTATGCTATCTTTGAATTCTCTCCACCAGAACGTAGAATGGTCACTAATTCCTTTCTTTGCTCTTTTGGTGTTTGCAAAGGGGTTCACTAAAGCCTGAATTGATATAATTATTGGCTTGGATTGTTAGAGATTTAGGCCAGATGGCTATGGGTTTCTAAAGTCCCAGTTGCTTGTGTTAGCTTTTCTAGTTTGCCTATAGGGTTTGGGGATCAGCAATTTGAAAGGGCTGCAAACTTGTAAAACAGTATTATTCATGGGGGCAGAATGTTCATCAGCGTGACCCAGTACTAAATACATTCATTATGGGCATTTCTATTCTGCACAATTTGCCACACGGTGCTAGTTTGTGGAAGAAAAAAAGAAGAGACAATGGCTTATAAAATGCTTTTGAATGCTTAAAAAGAAGGAGAGTTCACACTGAGCCTCCTCTGCTTTCTTTTTCAGCAAAAACCTTCTTAGTGACTTTGGCTGAGCTCTGCTGAGAGAAGAAAATTGGGCAAATAAGAGATTTACTCTTTACATTTTTGGATATGCTGTGGGGGGAACGTAAGAGAGGGAAAAGAGTGATAGAAGAGTGATAGTATCCTT
>VYZQ01023937.1:23784-47746 GCA_013400655.1 Mystacornis crossleyi
CCCCCCGGTCCCGCCCGCGCTCCCGGTCCCCCCGCCCCGGCGCGCCAGGCTGCGGGCCCCTTCCCATCCCGTCCACTCCCCTCCCCTCTCCTCTCCTCCCCTCCCCTCCCCGGCTGATTGGCTGCACTGGGCTCAGCACAGACCGGGCAAAAGCTTTGTCTGGGGACTTGGTGTGAAATTGCGGAGGATTTTAGGCTGGAGCCGGCGAGAGAGGGCCTTCAGTCCGGCGGCGAGTGCGGAGAGGGAGAGGAGGACGGGCTGCAGCTCCATCCCGCCAGCTCCCGGCGGTCCCTGGATGCTGACGGCGGGAGAGAGGAGCGCGCTGCCCCGGAGTATCTCAGCTTGGAAAAGGAGCACGGAGACAAATGAGAAAACGTGGATTGCTTACAGATTGTATCTGGATGTCCCGGCACGGTGTGTATAAAAAAACGAAAAAGTTTTCTGATCTGTAAGTTATTAATACTTGGCTGGCTAGAAAAGGCGTTTTCAAGTTGGAAAGGACCTGATGTGCTCTGGGTTTAAGGTACCGAAGGAAGGCAAAATAATTGCTTTTTAACTTACTGGGAGAAATTAATTGCAAAAACTTACAAATGTATCGAATCGGCGGTAAAATGCACTTTCTATTCAATTTTGCACTGATCATAATATCTTGCAATAATGCTGTGTTGGGCAAGAATTTGAAATACAGGATTTATGAGGAACAGAAGGTTGGATCAGTAATTGCAAGACTATCGGAGGATGTTGCTGATGTTTTATTAAAAATGCCTAACCCTTCCTCAGTTCGGTTTCGAGCCATGCAGAGGGGAAATTCTCCCTTGCTTGTAGTCCGCGAGGATAATGGAGAAATCAGCATAGGAGCTAAAATTGATCGGGAAAAACTGTGCCAGAAAAACTTAAACTGCTCCATAGAGTTTGATGTGATCACTCTGCCCACTGAACATCTGCAGCTTTTCCATATTGAAGTTGAAGTGCTGGATATTAATGACAACTCTCCACAGTTTTCCAGAGCTCTTATTCCTATTGAGATATCAGAAAGTGCAGCTGTAGGAACTCGGATCCCTTTGGACAGTGCTTTTGATCCAGATGTGGGAGACAACTCCCTTCACACTTACTCCCTTTCTGCAAATGATTTTTTTAGCATTGATGTGAGAACCAGGACTGATGGGGCTAAGTATGCAGAGCTGATCGTGGTTAGAGAGCTGGACCGTGAGTTGAAGTCGAATTACGAACTCCAGCTCACTGCGTCTGACAAAGGGGTGCCTCAGAGATCTGGGTCATCCCTCCTGAAAATCAGCATTTCTGATTCCAATGACAACAGCCCTGTGTTTGAGCAACAGTCTTATATTATCCAGCTCTTGGAAAACTCTCCCATTGGGACTTTGCTCATAGATCTCAATGCTACTGATCCAGATGAGGGCGCCAATGGGAAAGTTGTGTACTCCTTTAGCAGTCATGTGTCTGCCAAAATTACAGAAACTTTTAGGATAGACCCAGAAAAAGGTCACCTTACCCTGCTGAAGCAAGTGGACTATGAAGTAACCAAATCCTACGAAATTGACGCTCAGGCTCAGGATATGGGGCCAAATTCTATTCCAGCTCACTGCAAAATTATAATTAAAGTTGTGGATGTGAATGACAACAAGCCAGAAATTAACTTAAATCTGATGTCCACAGAGAGAGAAGAGGTAGCTTACATTTCTGAAGGGTCACCCTTGGACACCTTTGTTGCCCTAGTCAGAGTGCAAGACAAGGACTCTGGTGTGAATGGAGAGATTGTTTGTAAGCTCCATGGGCATGGCCACTTTAAACTTCAAAAGACTTATGAAAATAACTATTTAATCTTGACTAATGCCACTCTAGATAGGGAAAAGAGATCTGAATACAGCTTGACTGTAATAGCAGAGGACAAGGGAACGCCAAGTCTCTCCACAGTGAAACACTTTACTGTCCAAATCAGTGATGAAAATGACAACCCACCCCACTTCCAGACAAACAGATATGAAGTTGTTATCTTGGAAAATAACTCTCCGGGAGCATACATCACATCAGTCACAGCCACAGACCCAGATCTCGGCGACAATGGGCAGGTGACATATACTATTTTGGAGAACTCTGTTTTGGGAAGTTCTATAACCACCTATGTGACCGTTGATCCCTCCAACGGGGCAATCTATGCCCTGCGAACCTTTGATCACGAAGAAGTAAATCAAATTGCCTTTGTGGTCCAAGCTAGGGATGGAGGGAGCCAGCAGCTCGTTAGCAACACCACGGTTGTACTCACCATCATTGATGAGAATGACAACGCTCCCGTCATCGTGGGTCCAGCGCTTCACAACAGCACAGCAGAAATCTCAATCCCTAAAGATGCTGAAATTGGCTTTCTTGTCACCAGGATAAGGGCTACAGACAGAGACTCTGGTATGAACTCTGAACTCAGCTGCTCCATAGCTGCTGACAAGGAAAACAGCATCTTTGTGATGGATCCCCAAACTTGTGACATCTCTATCAATGTGAGTGTTGAATCAGTTCCAGCAAAACAATGGGAGTTTTTAGTGATAGTCCAGGATAAAGGCAGCCCTCAGCTTAGCACTAAAGCTCTTCTGAAATGTACCATTTTGGAGCATGTTTATTCATTTTCAAGCACTGAAGCAACTTTGGTAAGCCAACCCTCCCTGGACATCTCCATGATAACGATTATATCCTTAGGATCAATATGTGCAGTGTTATTGGTTATTATGGTTATCTTTGCTACGAGGTGCAATCGAGAGAAAAAGGACACCAGGTCTTACAACTGTCGTGTGGCTGAATCAACCTACCAGCACCATCCAAAACGTCCCTCCAGGCAGATCCACAAAGGGGACATAACACTGGTGCCAACAGTTAATGGCACTCTACCCATCAGATCTCACCACAGAGCTTCGCCATCATCGTCCCCAGCCCTGGAGAGGGCTCAAATGAGCAGCCGGCAGAGCCACCACAGCCACCAATCACTGAACAGCCTGGTGACTATCTCCTCAAACCACGTGCCTGAAAATTTCTCCCTGGAACTCACCCATGCTACACCGGCTGTCGAGGTAAGGTCCAGACCTTGTTTTTGCACATCCATTTATGCAGGCACTCATATGGGAGCACACACATACCCCTGCATGCAGTCTGTGAGAGCAAGAGGCAGTCAGGTCTATGCCTCATGGGAATGTGTCGTGGATTTCTCTTCAGTGTCATAACTTTGCAGTTTTACTCCAATATCAACAGATTCCATTACCATGGGGAACAGGGTTAAATCTATTGCTAATTGCATTATTCCTTTGTTCTTCTCTGTAAGGTCAAAACAATGGAGTGGAACATAGTGCTCTGCACTGATTAACTGTTCACTCCTTCTTCCTTGCTTTCCCTCTCCCTCTGTACAGCTCCATCTGAGAAAGAGTGCCCTAGTATTTATATTCAGAAACAATCCAGGAAACTCTTACTAATGGAGGTGAAGAACTAAAAGGTTCTGACACAGTTTGAGTACAGCTGTTGTAATATATGGTCACTGTGTCTCAAACTTTGAGACTCCCTGGCTCCATTTTTACTGCAAGCACTTGGTCATGGCTTAAATAAATGAGAGCTGTGTCCTGGTAACTCTATATGTAAAGCAAGGCAGTTTTGTTTTGAATTAGGGTCCTGGAATGGTAAAGGCTTGATTCTAATATATTAAACCAAAAAAAAACCCACCTCCACCTCTGTTTAATTGCTTGTTTTACTTGTTAAGGAATTAATTATTATGAGTTCCAAGGCTAATGAACTGTGAACTTCCTCATTGTACAGAGTCTTCAGATGTTTCCTGTGTCAGACACTACACTGCCAAATAGTCTGTTGTACTGCATTATATATGTGCAGGAATTTGATTTAATTAAATCTTAAAGGAGAAAAAAATAAACCACAAACAAACCTGAGAAGCAAATGTGTGGTTTTAAACCTAGGAGCTTGAGCTTTCACTTCAAGGAATCAGTCTTTTCACCTTTTCTTTAGCAGGTTTCTCAGCTTCTCTCGATGCTTCACCAGGGCCAGTATCAACCAAGGCCAAGTTTTCGAGGAAACAAGTATTCCAGAAGCTACAGGTAAGAATCCAGACTGTTCTGCTACATATGAGTGTACACGAATCAGAAAATACAGACATCTATTTTTAAACAAAAAGTGGGCTATAACATACCTGAGATAATATAGTTCTCCACAATTCTCTTTACAGATATGCCCTACAAGATATGGATAAATTCAGCTTGAAAGACAGTGGCCGGGGTGATAGTGAAGCTGGAGACAGTGATTATGATTTGGGGAGAGAGTCTCCAATTGACAGACTTCTTGGGGAAGGATTCAGTGACCTTTTCCTTACAGATGGGAGAATTCCTGCAGGTAAGAGCACAATGGAAGCTGAGCAGTTTATTTACAGTGCTGCCTGGCTGTCACTTTGATAAAACTACTACTGAGAAAGCAAAAATACTTTAGCTTTCAAGTCCTATGTTTCCTTCCTTTTTTTACTCTGCTTCATGGTAAATACTGAGTTGAAGCCTTGGCATATCTACTAAAATGAAACCTCAGATATAACTGCAAACCTACCCAGAGCAATGCCTACTTTTTTTTGTTACTCACACCATGAGCTGGCTCCAGTTTCCTCCTAAAAGTATGATCTGCTCCAAGTCCTTAGACTTTTAATGACTGGGTGGATGTTTTTGCAAAGCCAGGCAGTTGTGGTTTGTTAAAAATACAGTGAACTATAATTTGGGAGATAGATTTTCCACAGTTGATTTGATCCATATGATACAAACTTTTACCATTTAGAAACTGAGTGTGAAAGTGGACTAGAAATATGGATAGAGAAGAAAGAAAAGTGTTCTTCCCACTGAAGAAAAAATTTGGGTGGCAAGGGAAGGATCTAAATATGTCCCAGATTTTAAATCTTGCAACCCTAATTTCTAGAAGAAAGACCTTAAGAGGTACAATTCAGGGGCAGAGGGCAGAAAAAAAAAAATTAGAAAAGGGTGAGTGGCAGTAGGATAAACACACATATACAAATTAATTTGTATGAAGTATTGCTTTTAAATTTATGCCCAAATAAAAGTTGAAAAAAGGTCATGGGAATTCATGCTTAGTATAGATAGAAGAATTTTGTAATTACTTTAATAATTATACAGCCTCTGGTTGTACCCTAGATCTTGTTCTTACTTCAGATCATATTTAGTTTTCTGTGTGTAACCAGAGGGCAGATAATTTCAGTAGGGTTCACTGAACCAAGTTTATAAATTTCACAAGTTTAGTAAAGTAATTTTATACATGGGGGCCCTTTGCTTTGGGGGGTGGTGCAGCACATGGCCTTCCTAAAGTGACCCCCATGTATTGACCAGTGCTGTTATGCTAGGCAAGAGAGAACGCCAGAAGTTCAAAATTGTTTTTCTTACACGTTGTAACTTTAAAATTTTCTGTGCATATTTTTCTCCAGTCTAGGTCTTGTATCACATACCCGGCCATTCACCTACCTTCTCAAATGTGCTCAAAACTGGAGGCCTTAAAAATTTACTCTGTTTTCAGAATCTTTGACCTAAATCTGGAGTCCTACTATATTTTTATCCTCATCCTCCCTAACTCCTACTACTTATTCCTCTGCCAGCTAGCATGAGGCATGTCTCATTTTCTCCTATGCTTTAGCAACGAAGCAGGGAGGGATCTCCTGGAGCACTCAGTTGCCTGGGGAACTTCAAGTGCAATGGTGTTTGCACTGGCATCCAGCACTGGCATCCAGCCCTGCTGCTGTGAAGGAAGAGCGATCCCTTTACAATGGGCAACTGGGGGCTGCCAGCAGACAGGAATGGCTGTCCTCTTAGCTGCCTGAAATGCCCATGACCCATTTTCAGCTCTTATAATTCCCTCTCTAAACAGAAAGCCAAAGGCTAGGATTTCCAAAAATGCCGGGCTAATTGCATTCAAAGTAAGGGAAACTCCTCTCAGTGCAGACAGAACCTGGTTGAGCTATTAAGATTGGTATTTAATCTTACCCAGATGTCCATTTACTGCTATGCATGGCCTTAATCCTTCAGATAAGTCTATTGAACCTGTTCAGATGAGACTGAATTGATCTACAATCCCAATATATGAAAAAGAAAAGAAAACTTCCTGAAGGTTTCCTGTTCTCCATTTTGTGAGGTTTCCACATTGTCAGTCTGGACACAGGCAAAAATGCTGTGGGAAGGTCCTTTCAGTTTGTCTGTTTAAGGTGGAACAAGAAAGGAATGGAGCCAGTCCCTCAGAAGTCCACAAATTACATGATCAGAAAGTTCAATAACTGTCCTTGAAAGACTTGTTTCTTTTTCTTTTTAAATCTTAACCAACAAGCATTAAATTCGGCGGGGGGGCGGCGGGGGGGTGCGGGGCAGTAGAGAGAAAAAAAAAGCTGTTGTGCATCTGGACATTTTTAAATTTATTGCTGATTTAAGGACAGATTGTGTCACCATTCAGTTACTTCAGAGGATCTTTTGAGTCTGTGTTCAGGAATGTCAGAATTTATTATTTTGAACCAAAACTATTCCTGATAACAACAGTTACAAAACTGACGCTGTGACAAAGCTTGCTACTAATGAAATGCTAGACCACTGAAAGTATCTAATGAATTTAAAGGAGTCTTAAAGAAGTCTTCTTAATTAGAAGTGTAATCCTCACCTTCTGGGATGACTTGAGACCTGGTCATGGATCACTTACATGTCTTTTGACACTTCTAACTCTTGGGCATTTTCTGTAAAACATCATACCTGGGAACAAACACTTGCAGGCATTTCAGTCACTTGTATCAAAACTTGAGCCACTGATATATTCCAGCTTGCTTTGTTTGTTTGAAACTTCCTGGATCAGCAGTTATTTTGCAATAGGTTGTGCGATATCCAGGCTGCAGTCTGAGCTTGTAATCTTGAAGAAATTCGTACTGTTGCATGCATGACACGGAGAAAGTTTGTACTCACAGGAATGGAAAGGCCATTAGGAAAGCAAACAATATGATAGGCTGTGTAAAGTGCAAAAATAAATAGTGCTGACAATATGAGAGCACTGTAATAAATCACTGGTACATCCTAAATTGAAATACTCTGTTCAGTTCTGCTTACACCACTACAAAAAGATTTTTTGATAAACAGAGTGGATCCAGAGCCAGATGGGAAGCGTGTTGAGGGAGCAAGGAAAACTTCCAGGGCATGACTGCAAACTTACTTCTTATGTAGTCAGTATATATGGAGAAAGAACAAGAAATTCTATTCAGTGTGGGGTAATCTAATCATTAAGTAATTAGGGCAGGAGTTTCTTATGGTCAAAATATGCATAATGCAAAGAGTCTCTCATTTCTGAAATCTGTCTTTTGAAGTTGGTGACTCAAACCCGTTAGGGCCCCAGCAGCTCCCAGATCTTCTCCAGCAGATCTGGCAGGCACACAGACACCCAGCCTGAGGCAAGGCTTTGTGTCCTACGATCAGTTCCCTTTGGTGTGGAAAATTTAGTGTCTCTCCTGGCACATCCCTCTCTGCAGGTCTGTCAGATTGGGCTTTTCATGTCTCTGCTTCCAGGAACAATTCCCAGACCTCTTGGAATGTTAGCAGAAAACTCTTGCAGTGCCCCTTGGTGGGCCAGTTTGGACCAGTGTAGCTCTCAGGGCTGCAGTCATTTGCCCCATCTTATTGCTTCTACCTGAGAGACATCATTAAACCAAGAAGCTGAGAGAGCTTCTCTATTGTCTTCTGCTCTTCAGCCCTTATGGATAACCTGGATTCCCATCCAGCAGGTTCGAGCCCTCCTTGTGCCAAGGCCTGAGCCAGCATGGGCCAGTAACCTGAGCTACAGAGCTGCAAGTGCACCTCAGAGTATAAATCCAGTATAAACACCAGAGTCTGGGAATTAGACCCGAAGTATTCTGATGCTGGATTAAGATTTAACTGATTTAGTTATTCTAACTAAAGGTAATATGGCAGTTGATCACCTCAAGTTCTACATACCCCATTGTCAGAACAAAGGAGTTTAATGGAAAAGGAGATCCCTCTGCATGTTATTATTCTTTGTTCTTTATTTCCCCTGTCCATTTATTCCCACTTTATTGCTCTGATATGCCTCACTAGTTGCATGTGGAAGACTTGTCTAAAACTCAAGTGAGTGCTTGGAGGTAGAAATTTCCTCCTTTTATTTTATATTTTTTAATGAGCTAGAACTGTACAAGGGGCTTGTATGGCTTCAAGCCACAAGTGCTTGTTTTTCCATCTGGGATTTACATGTTTATCTTCAGCCTTAGTTAAGAGATTGCATTACTGTCTTACATGGACTGCATTGGTTGTTCTCGTTCTTGGCAATGGAGGTACCAGACCATTTGTATTTGCCACCTTCCTGCACACAGAAAGTGAAACCAAACACCAGATTTGAACATCTCTGGGGAAGTTCAGTCCTGGTTTCAGGAATCCCTGTGAGTGCAAGTGCTAGTGCAGCAGGAAGGGATGCTCACTGTGCTCATGTCTCTCCTGCAGCGATGCGGCTGTGCACAGAGGAGTGCAGGGTCCTGGGCCACTCCGACCAGTGCTGGATGCCACCGCTGCCCTCTCCCTCCTCTGACTACAGAAGCAACGTGTTCATCCCTGGGGAGGAGTTCCAGTCACCCCAGCAGCACCTGCAGCAGCAGCATCATCAGGGCCTCGAGGAGGATGCCCAGGCAGCTGACCCCGTTGAGAAGAAGAAGAGCTTTTCAACATTTGGGAAGGACTGCCAGAGTGAGGAGGAATCAGGGGACACCTGCACCTCCTCCCTCCTCTCCGAAATGAGCAGCGTCTTCCAGCGCCTGCTGCCTCCCTCGTTGGACGCCTACACGGAGTACAGTGAGATGGATCGCTCCAACTCATTGGAGCGCAGGAAGGGACATTTGGCGGCCAAGACTGTAAATTATCCACCAGGGGTGGCAGCCTGGGCAGCCAGCACACATTTCCAAAATCCTGCCAACAATGGGCCCACTCTGGGGACTCACTCAGGCGTGCAGCCTTCGTCCAAATGGCTTCCAGCCATGGAGGAGATCCCGGAGAATTATGAAGAAGATGATTTTGACAACGTGCTGAACCACCTCAGCGATGGCAAACATGAACTCATGGATGCCAGTGCACTGGTGGCAGAAATTAACAAGCTGCTGCAAGATGTCCGGCAGAACTAATTGTTTCAAAGGCTTATATTTCCATATTTATGGAAAACTGGAAGGGAAAAAAAAAAGAACAAAAAATAGACTGAGAAGAACTGGCATTGCCAACTAGTTGCATTTATCATAAATGTGTCTGTGTATGTTGAATATTAAAATACTGTATTTTCATATGTACACAATGCAAGTGTGATTATCTGTATTTTAAAAATACATTTGTACCTTATATTTATGTGTAATTTAACAAATAAATTTTATTTTTTTACACCCACAGCAAACATGTTTTCCTAAATGTATATAGATGGTACCACTCTTGTCAAACTTAGAACATTCTTGCCACACAGGCATGTTTAAAAAAAAAAAAAAAAAGGGATATTGGTTTCCCTTATTATTTCTTTCAAATGTTTCAAATACAAATTCAAAACACTGCAGAAGTTATGCAAATGTTAGTTTCAGTAAATGATCCAACACCTTGTTGCAATGTTTTATTCTTATAATAAAGAATTGTAACTCTCATGAAACCTAAAATGTCATTTTTGATTTTTATGCTTTTGGTCTATAGAATTATTTTCTCAATTAATTAATGGATTATTGCAGGCTGAAGTCTTCCTGTCTTTGGCACGTAAGTGTTTTCCCCAGTGAACAAATCATGGAGTTCAGTGCTGGGTCTTCCACTGTGATTTCTGCAAAAGAAAATAAATTTGTTGTGCTGTTGTTACACTGCAAAGCCAGTTGAAGTCAACAGTGTATACTTGAAAGACAGCAATAAAATCAGCTTTTCTGACCTCAAGCTGAATTCTGAATTTATGTAAATACAAAAATTGCAATGAACTGTTTTTCTTTGTAAATGACACCAAAATAAAAGGAATGTTGTATCTTCCAGAAAAAACAGCTATATTTTGCCTTTGCAAAGCAGCTGTATTTTTATATTAGCTATATTCTCTGTTGTAAGTGTGCTTGTCTTCTGTTTGCAAAGCAGTACAGAAATGTTTGAACTTCCTAGAAAAGAGCAAACCTGCAGGTACATTCACTCTGGCTGAATCCCATCCTTCCGTAGTGAGGCTTCTCCCTCTCCTGAAGCTCAGTGAAAAATCATTTATATTGTGCTGCCATTGCCATAGTGGGGGTGATGTAACTAATATTGCCCAGATAAAAGTCAGTGCGGGCCTTTTAGTTCCTTTTTTCAAAACTATTCGTTAGCCTGTCATACACAAGGAGATCTTTGTGGTAGTAAACAAATGGATTTTACAGTTGAGAAACATTGGTGGGTTTTGAACCCCCAGTGCTCATTTCAGGAATGTTAAGAGGTGGCCATAAAAACCTGTATTTTGGGCATTTTATGCAGATGCATATTTTATAGGAGATTTTTTTTTTTTTGGTGAGAACTGTGAAAAACTGTTAGAATAATCCAAGTTAACCTGGGCATAAAACCAGTACATTTGCTCTGGAGAATTGCACTTGTAAAGTATCATGTAGGTTTTTTTTATGCTAGATTCCTGCTTAATGTTACGCCAAAAAAGCGAGAATTTTGTTGTGTGCAGAAGCTTCGTTTGTTTTCCTTGTGTGCCAGGAAACTTTAGTCTCCTTATTCATTTCACAGTGCTGTAGATGTGACATTTGAAGATGTGTAGGCATTTGTTGACACGTGAACAATGGAGAGATTCTCAACTTGTTTACCCATCGGGAGCTCATGCTATGCTTTACTGGTTAGAAATACCAGGTCCTCACTTTAGGAGGTTTGTTACAGCATCTTTGAGTGCAAACTGGACTTCAGTCTCTTCGAGCTGCCATCTGTTACTGAGAGGAAGAAGTTGTAAATACCTCATTAAATATTTGACACCTCTTCTCTGTTTTTACCCTTTCTTCCTACTAACAGGCATTATTGGCCCCACAAGCCTCACCTAGGTCCCATTCTCCCCTTCACTCCAAGGGCTCAGACCGGAGCAGGCAGCTGTTCTATGAATGTTTGTCCTCTTTTGGCTCTCAGGGTTGACCTGGGACTGACTTAATAGCTATGCCTCCAACCCTTATCCAGCTGCTGCTGATGGGAGTCCTTGGATCCTCATCCTGTTTTGTCACCTTGGCATGCTGAGGGCTAACAATGGATCCCTTTGCCAGCACCTTGCTCAACCTGCTGTGTCTAGGTTCTGTAGGGTTGCACTTTGTCAGTGCAGGTACTGCTTGTGTTGGGAGTGCTCTCAGCTCCTGACCTTCTTCATGCTTTAAAAGAGCAAGATCAGGCTGACTCTGAAGCCAGGATGCTGTAACAGTCCTAAAGGTCACGAGGGCATAACTTCCTCCTCCTTAACTAGGTTGTTTCTGTCTCATCTCAGCCCTCCCCGTGCAGTTTCTCTCTTCTTCAGTGTCCAGTTTTAGCCCTGTTCTCCAAGTTTCCTCACCCTTACCTCATTTTAACTCCTCTTGGCTCTCTCACTCCACTTCCCTTAAAATCTGACGCACATACTGATGCTGCACAGTCCATAGATATGTTTACAGAGTATCTCGTATCCCAATAACCTTGCCCATGACTGAATTTCCCAGTTTCTACCTCTTTAGCTGGACCTAGCTAGCACATCCCTCAAATCCTCTCTTGCCCTAACTTTTTGATGTGTAATTGCAATTACAATGTAATTGTAAGCTCCACTGGATTCCTGAATTCCCCTACACCCAGTGCCTTTTCTTGGGTGCCTGTACAACATGGAAACAGCTGACTTTTATGGCTCCCCACTGCGGATTTTTCACAGAAGTGGGAGGGTCAGGAAAGAAATTCTGAAGACAAAACTCATACCTGCCTAGCTATTTGATTCCAGCCTGGGCACTTGGAATGTGTGAGGTGTACAGGAGGACTGGTTATTATGTTAAAAATATACAAGCTGGTACTTTGAAAATAGTTATTAAAATTGTAGATTATTTTTTCTGTTGACATGGATAAAACATTGCTATCTGTTACAAAATCAGCAGCAGAATATGAAACTCTCCTCCAAGTGGTGTGTATTCCTCCATAAATAAATGCAGATAGCTGTTTCTCCTCATTTCTAGAGGAGGAAATATTAGACATTCAGACTCAGACTGCTTTGTTGCGTCTACAAGCTTGCAGGGCAGCCTGATAAGCTTCATTTTCACAGTCATATCATCCACTAGGGATTACCAACCTGTTTTAAATTTAAAACCCTTGAATCAGTTTATGCCCACTGGCCTATGTCACATGGATAGTCTCAATGATTTAAAGAGTCATTGTTTGCAGAGGGGACTTTCTAGAAAAAGTAGATTGCAGTGTATTTCTCTGGTAGCACTGGGCATCTAAATATCATAAAACACATAAGGTTCTCCTAGAGGGGATTTCTGTACCAACACACAGTAATACTATTTGGTATGTGCATTGCTGCAAGAATCATATCGTGTAAAGAGACCAGTAATTAGACCAGTCTTCAGGAGCAAGAATGTTTACTTAGATTATATCTGAAATGCATCGGAGTGTGAGTTGTATTTATTATTGATAGGAAGTTTATCAAAAGATTTTTAGATACCAGTAAATGAGAGAAAAATGCTTCTTAATCCTGCTTGGATTAGAGTTCCTCTTTTTCTCAGGCTTTCTTTATAAATGAGAGAAATTATATATTTATATAAATGTATGTGCACATATGTAAAAACCCTAGCACCAAATCTCTCCTGTGTAAAGAGCTGGGAAAACTGATAGTATGCAGATTAAACAAAATATATAATAAATCTGGATTTGCTGCATTTTGACAACTAATAGAGAGTTAGGGGTTGCTGGTGTGGTTTAAGCACCAAACATGAGCACGATTGTCCTGTCCAGAACACAAGATCCTAGTACTTCTCTAAATGCTTACTAGTTTTATCCTTCCTGGTGGTATAATGATAGAAAAGGTAGTGAAAATTGGCAAATGGTAATTACCAAAATACTGATTATCCCGGTAAGTATTCAAGGCCGGGTTGGGTTGGGCTTTGAGCTGAGTGGTCTAGTGGAAGGTGTCCTTGACCATGGCAAGGGATTGGAACAAGATGATCTTTAAGGTCCCTTCAAACCCAAACAATACCATGTGCTAGTGGTTCTGGCATTCCTTCTATGTATGGAAATACTGAGACTTTTGAGCAAATACAAAGTTTATTACTGGATGCTCAGCAACTACTTTTCTCCAGGCTCCATGTAAGTTTTTTATGTTCACTTCTGAAATGGTTACATTAAAAAATGTACTGAAATAACGATCAGAGTTGTTTGACCACTCATTGAAGTTGTGTTTAAGCATTTCCGTCACTGCTGCATCACACTTTGCTGTTAAGTGCCCATTAGGATAAACACATTGAGATGATGTGGCTGTCAATAATGTCTTGCTGCATTCTTTAACCTGGTTGTTTATAGTTGCTATGTCTAAAAACAGCAATACAAATCAAACAAAAGCCACCACAAGATATTTAACCCTTACAGTTTCCTTACCTTTTTTAATGCAGTATGGAAATTCATAGAAAATGCCAAGAAGTTTAATTTCTTTCTCTGCAACCTGCAGAGGATTTCAGCTTCCCAAGATTAGAAGACTTGTAAGCCTCCATTTTCAGCACTAGGTTAACATAGCGTCTGATCTAGGACACTATGGTATACATGTATTTTCTTTCAATAATGCAGGTTGTTGCATTTTCATCACACTTTCTCTGCTTTCTGTATACCAGGGTCAAACTCTGCCTGCACACCAAACCTGGCTTGCAACATTTTCTGCAATGCAGTTTATATAAATAATAATAATTTAAAAAGAAGTGACAATATCATAACTTCAAGCAATAAAAAATATTCATAATTAACAACCCTGCTGTATTTTACATCCTCGGAGCTGTAGAACCATAAATGACTGAGCACTTGTAAAAAGTAATATTCTGGGAACAAGTAACTTCCTACTGAAAAAAGCCTCTCTGAAGAGACACACAGAAACAGTTTAAACCATACTGTAAAAACTATTTACAGCAGAGTTGGTAAATAATACTTTGTTTAATTAAAACTCAGGGGAGACCCTGGAAAAACTGGGTAATAATTGAAGCTGAAATCTGACCAGTGCACACATTCTCCAACCACTTGCCCAAGGATTAGTGTGGGAAATACAGTGAGAAATCACCATGCAAACAGTTTTATGGTTCACAAGAAGCATTTAAAGCTTCACCAGGCATCCAGTTTCATTGCGTGACTTTGGAATCTATTGCCCAGCTCTGTGCTGTGGAGATTTGCCTCTGAACACACATGCAAGACTGGTCTCCAGAGAAAATACAGGAAGAGCAAAAGAAGGGATGCATGCCGCGCCAGGCATTGGAAAGCAATTGTCTACCCTTCCAGCCAATCACTCCTCAACTCTCATTTGTTTTGTTTTTTGATCTCTGTGGATAAAAATATGTGTTTTAAACATTAAACAAAGGCGGCAGCTTCAATGGGAAAATTTGAAATTGTGTGGTAGGGTAGTGGCCAGAAGAGATTGAAATTTTAACAAGAAGTTGAAGCTTCCGGCAAAGACAATGGGATTTGAAGCTGGACTGTTTCATAGCTTAGATAATGATAAAAATATACACTGTATTTTCATATACTTGCATATTGTGAGAATGGTTATATGCTCTTGTCCTGAAGATAGGAGAGATAATGGTGGGGTTTTATTTAAGAAAAATAAAATTCTACCTTAAAATAACTTTTTAAACTTCTGCATTTAATCCAAGTCCAGTATGCAGCCCTCTCAGAGATGGCTGAGGAGGGTGATCTTTCCCCACAGACTGGAGGTTTAATCCATACTGCCATAATCTACTTTTCTTAGTGGTTTGTTCAGGTCTGACATTCACTGTCAAACAAAAAATTCTTCCCATGTATTGCACAAAAAGAATGTGAGTACTATAGATCCTGCAATTTAGAACGGTACATATGTTCTTTTGTGCATTTAGCCTTTAATTGCTGTGAAAATTAGTGTGAGAGGAAGCCTAGCTCTACTTTTTTTCATTCAAATATTTCCTTAATTTCCTTTATTTTTGTTTTGTTCATTCTCTTTATGATTCAGATGCCAATACCCTTCACCTCACTAAAACACTGGCTGATTTTGTGGTGAAAAATAAATAACGGTGGTGGCAAAGGGACTGGGAGGCCAGTGCTGTCTCCTGCAGTCTAGGAGAGCTCTCAGCATGTCGATCCACAGTTTTTACTGCAAATATGGACAGTGATAACCTTGAATATTTCTTTTGTACTAAATTATTTTCATGGTTTAAGAGACAGGTGTCTGTTCAGGAAGGTGGGAACCTTTCTGGAATGGAGAATATGACCATGGAATGGAGATGGGGGGGAGATGGCGGCATCAGTGACAATTCCGGGCACAAAAAGTGGCTGTGGGATACAAACCATCCCCAAGACACTTATTCAGTGCAAAATGGTATTGTGAATTTCAATTTTACCTGCTTGGCAAGATTCATCTCCTCCATAGCAATGGAGCGTCCTATGGTCATCATGGAGATTTAAGGAAAAACCACAGAATCCCAGAATCCGAGAATTAACCAGGTTGGAAAACACCTTTGAGATCATCAATTCCAACCTGTGACCTAACACCACCTTGTCAACTAGACCATGTGTATTGGTTTGGCACAGCCTTTGGCTTTGGGTAGCAGGGGGCCCGCAAAGACGGCTCCTGTGAGAAGCTGCTGGGAGCTTCCCATCATGTCCGGCAGAGCCAATGGCTGATGGCTCTGAAGATGGACATGCTGCTGGCCAGAACTGGATCAATGAGAGAGGTTGGTTACACCTCTGTGTTTTATATTTAAGAAGAAAATCCAAATAAAGTCACAAGATTTTGGGATTCTAGTCAGAGAAGAGGGGGAGGTGAGAACGTGTGAGGGAAAACAACATGGCGACACCAAGGTCAGTGGAGAAGGAGGGGGAGGAGCTTCTCCAGGTGCAAGAGCCGGGATTCCTCTGCAGGCCGTGGTGAAGAGACCGTGGTTAAGCAGCTGTGTCCCTACAGCCCATGGGTCCACAGGGAATGCAGAGATCCACCCGCAGCCTGTGGGGGAGGTGCCCGTGCCGGAGCGGGTGGATGCCTGGAGGAGGCTGTGATCCAGTGGGAGACCCGGTGGAGAGAGAGGGCCCTGCTTCCAGGCTGGAGCAGCCTGTCCTTGGAGGACAGCACCCCGTGGGAAGAGACCCACGGTGCAGCAGTTTTGGGAGGGCTGTGTGCCCGTGGGAGGGACTCACGCCGCAGCAGGGGTGGTTTGGCTGCTGGTCGTGAGAGTGGACCCACGCCGGGAAGTTCACGGAGAACTGTCTCCCGTGGGAGGGACCCCACGGCCTTACAGGGAAGGACTCCTCTCCCTGAGCAGTGGAAGGAAATCCTGGTGATGGACTGACCAAACCCCCCTGCCCTGTCTCCCTGTGTTGTTGGTGGGAAGGAGGGAGGGTCTGGGTGGGGGGGAAGGTGTGCTAAGGGCTTATTTTACTTCTCATTACCCTCCTCTGATGCTGTTAGTAATAAATTCACTTTGCAACTAAAGTTGAGCCTGTTCTGCCCTTGAAGTGTTTCTCCCGGTCCTTATCTCACTTACTAAGTGTTCGTTAATTTTTTTCCTTTTCCCTCCTCTGCCCAGCTGTGGCAGAGGCGGGTGAGCGAGTGGCTCTCGTGGGTTCCTGGTGTTGGGCCAGTGTCAAACCACGACACCGTGGCTCTGAATACCGTACTTCCCTTGTCCTGCTGGCCACACTGTTCCTGATCCAGGCCAGGATGCCACTGGCCTTCTTAGCCACCTGGACATACTGCTGGCTCATGTTCAGTCCGCAGCTGACCAGTACCCCCAGGTCCCTTTCTGCCTGGCTGCTGTCCAGCCACTCTGTCCCCAGCCTGTAGCTGCAGGGGGTTGTTGTGGCAAAAGTGCAGGACCCAGCACCTGGACTTGTTAAACCTCATGTTGTTGGACTCAGCCCATCTATCCAGCCTGTCCAGATGCCTTTGCAGAGCCCTCCTACCCTCCAACAGATCCACACTCCCAGCTTGGTGTCATCTGCAAGCTTGCTAATGGTGGACTCAATCCCCTCGTCCAGATCATCAGTGAAGATAATAAACAGGACTGGCCCCAACACTGATCCATGAGGGACATCACTGGTGGCTGGCCACCAACTGGATGCGGCACTGTTCACTAACACTCTCTGGGGCTGGCTGTCCAGCCAGTTTTTAACCCAGCAAAGACTGCACTTGTCCAAGCCATAGGCTGCCAGCTTTTCCAGGAGTATGCTTACCAGGAATTATGCCTTAAAAGGAAGTGTTCTTTCTGCTGTGTATGACAAATGGAAGTCTCTCATATATGGTGCTGTGGTTATAATAACTTGTCTTACTTTTTAAGAGACAAGATTTCAGCAATGATTTTATTTAGATCTCAAAAGGAGAATTCAGACTCTCCAGTGACTATTATGTACAGCTGAAACAGCTAAGACACGGAAAATAAGCAAAGTGTAGATGAGAGAAGATTGTTTGTGTCTCCTTTTCATAGGCTTCAGCTGATATTGAAGTAAAATGGTTTCTCTGTCTACACACAGAACACATTTGTGACGTGTAAAGGTGCATTGCTATGAAATGTAGGTGAAATGGAGGCACATCTTAGCTTGGTAGTAATTTTATATGGAAGGACTCTTTCTGCTTAATCCTGGATGGGGTAGTAAGAGAAGCTATTGCCCTGTAAAAGGCTAATTGTAAGTGTCTTCTGGTCTAATGAGCTGAAGGTTCTGCCTGTGTGTGAGAGATGTGTGGAAAAAATCCATATCCAAACTAATATAGTACTGTGCAGGAGGAAAAGGAGAGGAACAGGTTAAAAAAAAAAAAAAAGAATTTTCTTGTTAATCAGGCCTGTGCTGCTTCAAGTAATGCCCATTATCCACAATATTTGCAAACTGAGAGGTAACCTGGTTAGCTTGTGTAAAAATGATGGCAAACAACCACAGCAGCTTATTGCAGCTCTGGCAAAGAATGATGGACATTATTTTAATTCAAATATAATGGAAGCATAAGCATAGTAAATTGGCAGGCTTGAGACCACTTGGGCTTGTTTTGACCCATCTGGCTTTCTTAAATTCTTGGAATAATTAGGTCACCTACCTAGAAAGGACATGCTGATTTGTATCCAGGCTAGAAAAATGTTTATGGTGGAATGATTTATTTATAATCTTTTCAAAATATCAGAGACTGGTATGACAATCCTTGTACATCGTCATATTTGGATTTTTTTTTTTTTGTGGTTGTATCTGATCTGACTGTGGAAAGTCCTACAATTTAAACATTTAAATACTTTTACAAAGAGGAGGTAATTTGGGCATTTACAGTTTTAGTGGTGCAGTAGGTGAATGAGGTTTGCACTGATTTAAGGAACCAAGTGATGCTATTACAATCATGCTTTATGATGCTAAAAACGTGTGATACAAAATCCCAAATGTAGATGTGTTTGTTGAAGGGCAACCAAAATTCAGGTCTCTCTGCTGGTTCTCGTCTCAGTTACACACATAGCACTTAGAGCAGGACATGTTGGAGTACATAACTTCATATGGGAAATAGTAAAGAGATTTATCATTGAAAACATCTGTAAACAACCAAAAACTCAGTGGCTTCCTTCCCACATGGGTGGACAGCAGTAGCCCATTCTGATGCCCTGTATTACTCAATACAGATTTCTTCAACATTGTTTACAAAAGTCTACAACAAAACACTCTCAGAGAATATGCAGCAGTTCAAGTTAACTGTGCAGAGAGACAAGTTTGTTAGCTTGTGTAGTTCTGCACTTTTGCATATATTAAATTACCTCATTCCTTCATATCACAGTTAAACTGTTTTGTGGAAATGGTGAGCACATGTCATTAACTGCAGTCTTAAAGTGCAAGTTTTAGATAAAAGAAAGCATGCAATATAATGCGTCAGCAAAGAACCAACAGGATTATTTCGCAATTAAACTAGAAAGAAATTTCAAGGGTTTAAATATGAAGCATAACCACTGTTATCCATGAAAATTTTACTCAATTGAAAATCAGAAAAAAAAAATCCTGTTCTTATGAAGGACTGCATGCTATGGAGTTCTTAATGGCTTAATTTCTGAGAAGTATATGTATTCAAATATAAAATAAGAATCTGTATGTGGAACACGCTACTGTTTTGCAAGTAAATATAGTGGGTTTTTTTAGATTGAACCATAAATACTGAAAGAGAAAACACATTCATAAGTCTCTGCTTTATTAAAAGACTAAAGATTAGATGTTACGGTAAAAAAATTGTGTAGGTTTTTGAGTGTGGTTATTTCATCTACTTACAACCCATCTTTGGCATCATTGTCATGACTAAAAACTTTGGAAAGACTGGTATTAAGAATAAGGTTTTAGTGGTACTGCATCATTGAAAATGAAACTGCAGTAGAATGGCAAGGCATGTATCATCAGTATCAACTTTAATTAGCATGTAGTAGAAGAATTAGAATAGGCACCATTTCCCTGAAACTCTACCAGAACCTCCCAAAAGGCACTGTAGTTGTTTAAACAACTTATTTTAAAACTGAGTGATCAAAAAATAGTCTCCTTCACTTCCTATTCTTAATGTTTGTTATCCCAGATTTCCTAGGAAAAAGGAAAAGCAAGGAAAAGACCTAGACAACTGTGCTCCACGGTTTAAGTACCTCACTGAAGGTACTGGGCTTGTTTGAGGACACTTAGCTGGATGTGGAGCATGGTTTTCAGGCTAAATCCTCTGATCCAGGTGTTGTGCTGGCGTTGGGAATGTGAGGCTGGTAAATCTTGTCTGGGATCTGTTGCCTCCTGGGTACGGTTTGTCTGAGGCTGATGAGAACAGGGGTAGATTCTGTTACTGCAGAGCTGACTCAATGAGCCCAGTGGAGCCAGCACAGTCTGTTTACAGCTTGGCTAAGGCCTGAAAAGGCTGGGTGTCTGTCAGCACTAGCAAGGAGAGTCCAAATGGATTTGATTCCTCCAGCCAAGGGCTGTTGGCTGCATGCGTGGCAGCCAAACATATGGTGATGCTTTGGGCTGGCGGGACAGGAGCAGCTGGCTTGTGGGGAGTGACCGCTGGAGAAGATTTGTGCTCCCTCTCTCATTTCCTCTCTGGTTGTTGTACTGATGTCCAAAAATATTCACATCCTCCTTATACCCTGGGGCTCTTATGGAGCTGGCCAGGTAGAAAACAGATTCTGGAAAAAGCCCAGCTTGTAAATTGGGGAGTGAAGGGTGAGATCTGGCATCTTTTTTGACTGAGTGCATTGTCCTCAATAATAGCCTTTTTCACTGAAAGAAGCAACACTATTATTATCCCTCCATGGAGTCAATAGGAAATAAATGAAAGCCCATCTGACTTCAGAGATGAAAATTGATTCCTTCAATTTCGAGACAGCTTGTGTTCTTTCCATTCCTCTTGGAACCTGAACACACAAAAACTGCTGCCAAAATTAGGATGATGCTACAAGGGTATCAGAAACAGCTCTCATAAATATCAACAGGAACGGAAGCGCAAACAAACATGGGTACAAAGGGTAGTGTCTGTTTGGTTATGCTGGCGGTAAATCTTGAAGAAGAGAGAGGAATGTCACCCGGCTAGAGGGTGCATGGGAAAATATTTCAGCTCTAGTTTTTCTCTTGAGAGTTGTTCTGCAGTATGTTCCCAGACAATTTACAGAGGAGTTGCTTTTATACACTGCACGTTTGAAAGAATGTCTTTGGGCAATTTTGTTATATGTGGAGCCTGAGACTCATTGTACAAGACCAGTGAAATTAAATAAGGTATGATAGATTGCTGCTATTGTATTTCTAGGTGTAATATTATATGTTTAGTAGCATTACATGGTTTAGTAGTATCTTCCCATGAAGGAATGATACCTAAAAGCAGAAATAGAGAGGAGACAGAAGTACCTCTCCAAGTATTTGTAAACGTGAGGGAATTTGGAGGCAACATAACTATCCTTTCTGTTTTACCTCATGCTTTAAAATACTTATTTTAGAAGAGCTTATTGAAGAGAGAGAGATTCCAGTTGCAACAGTTATAATTGTTTTTCCAGTCTTATTCCAGCCTACTTGGGGACGGTGGTTTGGTCATGGCTCTCTGGAAGGGCTCCTTGCACCTCCCAGTGTTTCTCTCCACAGTTTTAGTAAATTAGTCTGTGACCCATGAGGAGTTTTAATCACTCTCGAAAACTCTCAGTGAGTCCTTACCGAAATAAGTAATTTAAGTATTTAGAAAAATGGCATTCATTGGGTTATTTTAGCAAGCTTAGTTAGGCACAATTTTCTGGGCTGTCCTGAAGCTCCAGGAGCAGTTAACATGCAAGTCACTCCAGCCAGCATGGGCTGCTAGGTTAAATCACTCAATATTTATAGTTGTTTAATCTACTGAGCAAATAACATAGAATATATATATTGCTAGGACTCAAGTTTATTTTATAACACATCATGAAATTCAAGAAAATACTTATGTTCGATCCGTTTAGGTAAGAGGACTATTCTCTCTAAATTATTTTTGATGTGTTTTCTTGGTATGGAACTGGGGGGTTTTGTTTATTTTCATGGTGTTTTAAGGAGATTGATGTAGAGTGTGTTAAATACCAAAAATAAAATCAGGAGAACTTATGTTCCAGGGAAATTGAATTGGCTGGAGGACAAACAGATTATGGCTGAATACAAAAGTGTTTGAAGTGGTTTTCATAAAGTGAACACCAATACTGTGAGCTACTCTATATGTTTTCTTAATTTTACAAAAAGGATTTTTTTTCAAATGTGCTTACTTTGAGAGATTCAGTGAGGGAACACACTGGTTATTTAAACATATGAGTGTATGTAGAAGTGGGCTACTCTGATTTGAAACAGTCCAACAAAATCAGCCCCTGACAAAAACTGTTTGCTAAGAGATATCTCTAATCAGCTTCAGCCAATTACATCAGAAAATACAGTGGGTTCATTGTATATGATGATGCTAACACCATAAGATCAGCAGATTTCTTTCTTGCCCTTTCAGGAGGGTGTATATATATATATATACATGTATGCATACATGTTTATGTATAGTTCAATCACTTCAAGTGGCAGGTGGGAAAATAACATCCTAACTGGAGATAAAATAAGAATGTTTGTAATATCATTCATTTCACAAACAATTAATAAAATTCCCATATTTCTACAGAGATTTTTAAGAAGTAATCCAGTTTTTACAGCTAAGAACTGATATAGACATAGGCAAGTTCAAAAAACTGGAAACCATTCATGTATGAACAGGTAACTTTCTACTCCAAACCATACTTGAAACAGGATGAGAAGCACTTTCAACGGAGTTGTCTAGGAGATTAAGTAGTTCTGCCATATTAATGGAAACCTCTGTTGTACAAAGACACAACAAAATTTGGGACAGTTTAGGCTAAGCAACATCACCAGTAATGGAAACTGCAGCAAATTATCTAGCTTTTTAGAAAAAACACAATTTTCACTCAAACTGGTGTTATTAATGAAGTAATTTGATGTTTTTGAACTGGCATTTACCATCAAAAGCTTGCCAAATTATATTTCAGTACTTTGAACTCCAGAGTGGACAAATTTCTCCTTTTTTAAAAAAAAGTATTTTATGAAATAAGGCGGAGTCTGCTATGGCTTACAGAAAATCACACATTGATATCTATGAGAGTTTAGGGCTATAAGACTCTCTCTTGATTGGTTTGATGACAGAATATTTTTTTTCTGCTGGATATTGAAAGTGCTTAATAATTTTGAACAATGAGCATATGCTTAATGTAACTCTTCACATATCTGGGTTTTAGTTCCCTCCTTTTCTTTTTCTCTAATCAGATGCAGTTTATAAAAAGCTATGTGGTTCCTTAACCCAAAACACTCAAATATTAAATGTCCTGTCTCCCATCTATAATACAAAAAGCAAACATTGAGAGACAACGAGGGGGATGTGTCCTAGGTCTAATTCAAGAACAACTTTAACAAGGAAAATAGTACCTGGTTTACTCAACATGAAACCTGATCTCCAAAACATTACAAATGGAAAATCCACATCTTCATCTTGCTTCCACATCTGAGTTTGTTTTTAAACAAGTAAGTTACTTGACATGGAGCATGATTAAGAGAAGATTGAACTATCAGCAGCTGGCTGTCCACGAGATATCCTCTGGACCATTTCGATCAGTTAGAGAGCAGAGAACAACAGAGGAGCAGCATCACGGAACAGGATCACAGCTAAGAGCCTTAGCAACCAGGGATTACGAGAACTTGTTTCAAGGCAGGGGAAACATTAGGAAATATGGTATGTCCTGTACTACTCAGAGGCAAGCTAATTTTGTGTTCTCTGTGTGTGTTTGTTTAGCTGGAGGCAATTTGGAGCTGAAGTGATGAGTAACAGAGAGGCACGTTTAAATTTAAATATACGCTTCAGTTTAAATTAGGATTCCAGAACTTGCAAGAAAATTCTTTAAGAATTAGGAACTTGGAGGAATTCCAAGACTGAAAAAGGCAGCAAAATAAATAACAGAGTCATTAAAAAATAAGAAAAAAAAATTAAAATAGCAGAAGTGAAAGAGCAGAACACTGGTTTTAGTCCAGAAACTGGCAAGGACCTCTGAGTAAGCAGCTCATCCAGTTCCTGCAAAGCATAGCAAGATGGAAATTATAGACAGAAAATACTTATTATGTTATGCAGGCCATTTTCCTGTGCTAGCAGAGAAGGAAAGAGGTGGAAAGTACATCTCGTGTCACTCTCATGTCCCCTCTGGCTATATTCGGAAATGTCATGGATA
>VYZQ01023937.1:82067-97654 GCA_013400655.1 Mystacornis crossleyi
GAAGACCTCCCTGACTTCGTCTTTCAAGACCACTGACTCAAGTCAAGACCACGAACACAAAATAAGCAAATAATTGGCAACGCACAAACGACAAACAGCCTCATTTTAATAGGGAGCGGGGAATGGGAGGTGCTGGAGATATGAATATGATTAATATGTAACACTTTGTGCAATAAATAGAGAGCAAATAACCTTGTAAGGACGGACACGTCTTTAGGAGACTACTCCCGTGTCCCCCGCCGGCGCCTGAATAAACATAGCACTTTCTAACTTTAATTAATTAGAGGGGTTTTGTCCGTGAAGATCAGTCTTTAATGACTCAGAATGAACTTTGTACAAGAATTTAATATAAAAAAAAAAGTGGAGGGGAGAGGGTCAAGTTTAAATTAGGTATCTTGGAGAAAACCACACTTACAGAAGTGAAATTAAACCCACTGGTAAGAGAAGTAATGAACAACCAGGGCTGGTGGAGAGTATCCACTACACTTCCTTTCCTAGAGAAGAATCAGAGGCCCACCAAGAACCATGGAACAAATCCTGTGTCACCAAAGCACACTTGTTACTGTGAGGAGCCTTCCTCCAGTGGTGTTCCCAGCCCCAGCTGCTTCCTGTCAGGCACTTGGCAGTGGGAAACAAGTGCCTTTGATCCCACCAACCCACATGCTGGCCTCCCAGCCAGCTCTGGTTCTCTGTATTCCCTGCTTTCCTCCACCACTTACCAGGGCTGGCATTCCCCCCACTTCCTCACAAGCCTGATACTTTAATACTTTCATGGTAATGCAGCACCCACCTACAATCACATAATTGCCTTATTCTTTCCCCACCCTATCTACTTTTCTTTCTTATTATCATTCAGCTCTCATTAGATCTCTTTCTTCCAATCCAAATGTTCAGTGAAACAGTAGCCAGCCATAGCTGACAGAAATTGGCAAAGGGATATCCTTCCTGAGTGGGGTGGCAGAAGAAAAGCTTGGATTAATGAGATCAGTCTTTTCTATTAAACTGACATCAGGTCAGTTTCCCAAAAGCCTAAAAGTAGTTTATTTCTGCTCATGTTGATAAGTAGTTGATCAGGCCATGAAGCACAGTAGAGAACTAAGTTTTCTGATCTGCAGAGACTGGAATAAAGGGTAAAAACCCCAACAATGTAGCTTATATTATTACAGCTAGGGAAACCCATGATGATCTCTTGTTAATACCTTGCAGATCCTAAACATTTGGGATGACGTTTTATTTTTAGTGATGGCTTGTGACCCTTCATCCCTAGGGCAATAATGTTGGATATGGATATGACAAGAAATGCATATGGTCCTCTTGCCCTTTATAAAAATAAAATACTATTTGCATATCAAGATAAAATTTTTATTGCCTATATTAAAACATCTAGGAAGTAAAATAAACCTAGATATTTTTACATCGGGGATCTCAGCTGTGCTCAACTCTCAGCCTGGTATGTGAAATAAAATATCCACACAATGTAATAATAATTCCACATTGCTATTTCCTGCCTTGGCATGCCTAACAATTAGTGTCCGATTTAACATTCTGTGTCTATAAAGGTGTTCATGTCAACTGAGCTTGATCTTTTTCAAGTACTGATTTCTCTGCTT
The DNA here is from genome assembly GCA_013400655.1 of Mystacornis crossleyi. Classification (NCBI taxonomy): domain Eukaryota; kingdom Metazoa; phylum Chordata; class Aves; order Passeriformes; family Timaliidae; genus Mystacornis; species Mystacornis crossleyi. Next base: position 83,678 of record VYZQ01023937.1, read on the forward strand.
CCTGTTCCACGCTACATAAAATTCCAAAACACATTAATCTCTTAAGCAGGATTCCTTGAATTATAAATATTTAGTATTAGAAACCCAAAGGACTGAAGGTGAATCTTTCTGATGAAAGGGATAATTTTTTGTATCAGCTTTAGTATTGTATACATCTTGATTATGCACCCATAGCCATATGGCTGTTCCCAGGCACTTTTGGTTAATCATTATTGTGGCTTTTTTTGAGGGTATTTTGTTATGGGAGAATTTTATTGTATAGGACATCTTTTCTTCTGCACAGAAGGTGTATTTCTCTTTGGAATTGTGCTGGAGTATCAGAGGAATCTCCAAGATGAGCTACATGAAAAAAGACATGTATTCGAAGGGTGTGATTAGTTCTTGTGGAAGAGATGCCAAATTCTTTTTGCTGTGTCTGTCTTTATAGTAGTGGGAGCACTGGGTTAGGACACTGTCTGTACACAAACACAGCATTTAGGACAACCCCTAGCAAAACATCCAAGAGAGATTCAGATTTCATAACTTGCAGTCTATCTCTCAAGTTCACTGAGAAATTGAGATAAAAGGTGTTATAAGGAAGCTTTTTTGGGACAGAGTTATTCATCTCTGCAGGTCTTTCCCTGTTAGCACCTTTCTTTTCCACTTGCCAAAGAGGGAATTTAACAGGCACCAGCAGGCTCTTCTGTTTGCTGCCTGTGGCACTGGCAGCCAGTCTTGCCTTGTGCTTTGGTCTTCCTGAACAGCTGGTGGAGGAGGCCCTGTAAGCTTGAACTAATTCTGCTGAAGAATACACCTGATTCTCTGTGGCAGCTTACAAGATACAGGGGTCAGATTCCCCGATTGTTCAGCGAGGGAGGGAAGTGGAAAATAACTATGTTCATCTGTCAGCCTCACTGGAACCATCTGAGAAACCTCGCAGATTGCTTCCCCTTTGTCCTTCTCTTACAGGGTTTCCCATGGGAAAAGGAAAATCTAGCCCAAAATCCATGAATAACTTTTTTTCATTGACTTTGCTGGTTTTCATTATCTGGTAATTGATAATAAACACCTAATAAAAGTTTTTCACATTCTTTCACAATTTCTTTGCCAAAGCAGAAAAGAGCAGAAAACTTAATAGTGAAGGGATAGGATGTTGCAAGGGGATTTTTTAATATATAAACAAAGACTTCTTCCATATAAGGATAAGAAGATTAAATTTCTTTAATAGCTGGGGGAAGGCTTGCTTGCTTTAAATAACTATAGAAACTTCCTTTGTGGTGCAGCATTCCAGAGTGAGGCCACATAATCTCTTGGTGCATGTAAATTGCTTGTGTGAATTATGTTCCAGTTATGAATTTAGAACTTAACTGTGACCGACTCTGAAGGGAGGAAAACTCTCGCTTCACACAGCTATGGAATAATTACCAGGACCTTTATCACTGGAACTTGACATGAGTGTTGGCAGTGTCAAATACTTGGATTGTTCTCAAAATAAAATGCAGGAGAAGTGGAGTTTATTCTGCCTTTCCATGTGTCTGCCCATGCATATGGAAATATGATTGATTCCAAAGCGCAGTACTCCAGAAAATGCTTCTGATTTTCTCCTGCTGGTCCTTCCTAAATATGAGAGGAGTCTCAGGAGTATGTTCCTGGCTAATTAAGCCAGCGGCTGCTGTGTCTCTTTTTCCCCCAGGACAGTGTGCACATATCCCACATCCTTCCAAAGTCTAAGCCTGGAGGGATGGTTTATTACCCAGCAATTAGCAATTCGTTAAAATAATATCATAATAGCTGAGATAAATATTTTGATAGTCACTTCATTTTCTATTTTTCATCTTCCTTTCTCATCTGAGTGGTCAGAAGGTTTGATTGGCTCTTGTTTCCTTAGTTAAGTACATGTAAACCATTAATGTAATTTTGGTGTGATACAGCCTTCAGCAGTGTGGAGTTAGTCTATGAAAGTACAGGTGCTGCAGCTTCTGAACGTGCAGTTTCTAATATTACTTCAGAAAAGAACTGAATTTAGAAACATGGAACCTAGTTCTTCAAGTTCAGCAAAAAATAGTTTTGAAGAAAATATCTCATTCAAACGTATATTGATGTTGATTTCAAAGTATAATAAAACACATATGTGTTTTATTATACTTTGAAAATAATCATTCATTGCTGATGATGGGAAGAAGTCTGCTGTCTCTTCCTGTTTAGAAGCACTTTGTTCTAAACCATCTACTGTGTCCTCTATGCAGATCTATGAAACATTTGGAAAATAACTAACTGGAAAAATCGGACATGAGAGAAATCAGTAAGATTTTCAGCTAGAGCTGAAAAATGTAAAATCTTACTCAAAATATGACCTAAAATGAAAAAATAAAGAAATTACTGTAGCTGACTACATCACTATTACAGTGAGATTTATGGCCTTATGATTGTTAATTTTCTCATTTTAATATCTAAAAATATTATCTGTTATATTATTAAGGATAATTTAACCCTTGTCTCAGTCCGCTTGTGCAGTGGCTGATGGGAAGATTTTCATATCCATTTTTGGTGTCCATTACAAGCTCCATTTGGATACCCATAAGTGTGCTTATGACCATTTGTGCAAGATTTACTTTAACTGGGTTTTACTGTGCATGTTGTAGGAGGAAATGTATTGCCATTTCACATAATGTAAGCTATAAAGAGGGGAAAAATGTATATCATTAAGATTGCAACCACTTTGTAACTCTTACTCCTTCTCTCTGCAAATTGGAAATAATCCTTTTCATTAAGTGTGGCTCATACAGTTTCAGTGCACTATATCATATTAGCTGAATTCTGACTGTAAACTCCAGATTTCAGTGGGATGGAATGCTATTCTAGATTTCTTTATCTATGCCAAATGTTTTCCTCAAGTATAATTTTTCACCAGTGTTTCTCTGTGTGTTTGCCTGCATACCATAAGCAATTTTACTGGATGTCTTTGAGACCTGTCCTGCTGAGTCAATCAAATTCTGCTTTGTCTTCAATGGAAGAAGGAACTAGTCCTAAATGAAAAGGCCTTCCCTTGTTTGGAGACTTGCAGGATTACATTATCATTTTGTTCAGCCAAGCTCTGGCATATGCAGGTCACTTCAGGATATTTTCATGCTTGGTACCAGATGGAAAATGTCTTTTGCAATCAACAAAAAGATTGCACTGTTGACATTTCAAATTTTTTTCTACAACTGTAACTAATTTGCTTTCTACAAAATTTAACAGTGTCCAGAAATGATTACAAATACTTTTCAATGAGATTACTTTCATGTCTCAGAGGGTATGCAGTGTCATAGAAATTCACTTTATTTTGGTATGCTCAGATTCAGCTTGAGCAGAATCTGTTGCTTGGCTAGCTTGACTGATGCATTATTTGACTTCCATGTGGGATAACTTTATGGTTGTTCAGTCCACTAATGAATCTGTCAGAAAAACCTAATCATATCCTGGTAACTGGATTTCTCTCACAAACCCTTCCCTTCTTCACAAAATAATTGTTAAGTTATGTGACAAAAGGCTCCCATCCATGCAGGCAAAGAATAAAGGAGCAGAGGTGGGTGGGGCAGCCCCCCAAATCTCGGCAGATGGATCAGCACCTTGAGCTGCCTCCTCCTGAGGCTGTGCCAGGATGGTGGTTGGCCCCACAGTCTGGGGGCAAGATCCATCCTGATGGATCAAAGGAAAGGCCTCCCCAGACTATCTTTGGGTGCTCCCTTGAAAGGGTAGAGAATGGGATGCAAGGAAAAACACTGGGGAGAGATAATGAGGCACAGGTGTCTGGTGCCAGCACCGAGAGCAGCTGAGGGTCTGTATGCCAATGTAATTCCTGACGTCACAGGAGCTCCAATCTACACTTATGGAAAGAAAAATCTTTCACAAACCCAAGAAAAATAGCTGGTTGCTTTGCTGGACATCTTATTATATACTTTAAAAGGCATTAGGCAAAGAAACATGGGCCCAGATAATAGAATTGATGCATGAATTTATTAAATAAAAAAAGGTGTGGGGGGAGAATGAAGGGAATTATAAACTTACACGGTGTTTTAAGATTTGTGTATGGGAATCTTCCTGAACTAGCAGCTTCTAAATCCTGAAAAACACACAGAGATTCTTGTAAAGAGACATATTTCAGAAATATTCCAGAAACAGGCAGAACAGTTGTTTTGACTTTGCTATTTTTTTTTTCTGACTGAAGTAGGAAAGTACCCCTGGCTTCACTATTCTGCAACATATGCTGGAATTGGTTGTCTCATTTCCAGAGTGACACAAATGTCTTCTGTTTATCAAAATTGGTTGTCTTCAGTTTCTAAAAAAGAACTAGTGTCTAGGTCTAAAATCAACAACAGTTTAAGATCCTTATTAATGAAAAGCTGGATAGAAAGACAGATACTCTGCCAGGAATTTCTCTACTTTAAAGCGCAGAGAAAAATTTGAAGCAGATGCTCTTACTTGAGAGATCAGGATATTAGTTCACATGTAAGAGATCCTCCTGTTTTGTAATCCAGGTATGTATGTTTGAACTTTTTCAAGGTAAGTCCTGTGCCTTCCACTCTCAGTGGTACAGATAAAAATGAATACAGGACCTCCTTACATTCTTCTGCTTTCCAGAAGACAAATTAATCTGACAGGACAAAGCCATCTTTATACTCCATGTACATAATTCATCTGTCCATAATTTATCTAAATTCTTTAGTAGTGGTATAGTGTTTGCTGAAATTGAAAAAAAAAACCCACCAAAAACCCCCTCCAAAACCCTCTATAATTTTATTTTTATAAGCCAGCTTTTGAAAATGCAGCACACTGAAGAGTTTTAAGAACCAGATTGCAGTTACCTCTGCAGAGGTGATTTTGCCTTACAGCACTAAGTGAGACTCAGCCATTAGGGCCTGGGCTGGAGACTCCTCAAAAGTTCCTTGAAAGTCTTTTTCCTCACATGAAAAAGATCTCACTAAAACATGTCTAATGATTTGAAAACAACTGGAAATTGGGGCATAAAATTAGTACATAACTAAATACAAGGATTTAGAAACTTTTTTGTTATTGCTCAAGTTTCCAAGAGTTTATATGAGAATCTTTCACAGCCACATGTCTCAGATGTGAGGTATTTCACAACAGGCAGCAAGAGAGGGATGATCCTTCTCTGAAAGATGGTCAGGAGAGGGTGAGGAACACAGAGCTGGTTTTCAGAAAAGCATGATGTGGCCAAGTCATTCCAGAAAACTGTGTATTTGGAGATTAATAAAAGATTAGTAATTTTATTCATTCTGGAGAGAAATTGTCAGGGTTCCTTTGGTGATCTCTGACTTGAAATTTGTTTCTTGACTTGCTCTTGGAACATTGTGATGCTTCCCTTTGAAACTGGGCAGGTGATATTGGCACAGCAGTTCTGTGACTTGCCACATGTAATTCAGCTTGTTATGAAGGGATAGATATATCTACTTATATTTGTCTGGTGATTTATATGGCCAGAGATGTTTTAATGTTACCTTTTAAAGTTTGATTGCTCTTGAGTTTTATTTACAACGTTTTATTACAAAACATTACAAAAATGTTTTAGTGTTACATATTCAGTTGTGTTATTTTCCTGCTAATATTCTAAGATGAAAGAACCAAGGAAGTTGGAAGTTTGATTGTAATGTCAGTGAGATGTTTGCTCTGAATTAGAGAGTTATACACCTTCAATAATGTATTTAGGGTTGATCCTTGGTATGTATTTCAGATTATAATCCTGAGATTACTTTTGGTGAAGAAAAACAATTTTGGCAGTGACTGGGGGTTTACTTATATGGTTGAAAATATAATTTTAATCATTTACATTCATTTTTTTTAAAGTCTGTTTATGCCTAAGGCTTTTCATTCAAAAGGTGTGGTGACCCTCACCTATGACTGAGCACAACACTGGCAACAGACTGCGGCCGACAGCCACAGAGGTAATAATGCTGCCTCTTTTTTTTTGTTGTGTGAGTTTTGATCTACTCAGAAGACAGTGCTTTAAATTATGGAGACTTTGGAATCCTTGATCCAGGAAAAATCTGTTTTAGCTGTCTTCAGAAATTTAATTTAGAAGACAAAAGGAATAACAGAGGCCTAATTTGTAGTCAAGATTATTTTATGCCTCCCTAGAAAAGATGTGACAATAAGTTTTCCATAAATATATGAATGTATACAGTTGTATACCACCTTGTCAGTAGAAATCCCCAAGCTAGGGCTAACCTGAGCTGGCACATTCAGGGGGCACAGTGCTATGCCAAGGAGATATGAGCCTGATTTCTCAAAGCTGTGTAAAGCCTGAAGTAGCTATTACAGATTTTAAATAGCAATAAACAGCTTGGGTGTGGTACAGCTCTGTGTCAGTGTGCCCAGATTCTGGTTTGAAGGATGGAAAAATCAATCTTTGTAGAACATATCATCATGTGTTATGGCCTAGAGCTGGTATGTCCATCTCCTCTGTTTAGCTGCTGCAAACTAACATCAGAGATGAAAAGAGCAGACAGAGATGCCACTTAAAAAGTTTCACATTAAGCTGAAAAATAAAAAAACTTTTCCATCAAGGGGGGAAATTTAAATGCCCAAGTACCTTTTTTTGGTCTTTTTTTTTTTTTTTTTTTTAACTAGAAATTTTTTTTAAGGATAAGTGTATTTTTGGGGGGATTTAGTTGTATTTATTTATTCCCCTATTCCTCTCCAAGATATGCCTCTCTTCTAGAAGCTTTCATTCCAGTCCAGTCCTTTAAAAAGTAGAAAAATGTCAACAACTTAAGCATCATAATCTGGTGCTCAAGGCAGGTGAAAAAAGTAGGGGCCAAGGACTTACTGTCCACTATCTGCAACATATTAACAACAAATTGTAGCATAAAGATACTTAAAGTTCCTTAAATGTTTGCATCTCAGTTAAAATGACACAGATCTCTAATTCTATCAAACTGGATTTTCTAATTTCAAACAAGAATACTTTTATAAAGGATAGAAAAGTGTATATTGTAAATTTACATGGAGCATGTAAACAACATAACATTTTCACTGTTACTACTTAGATTTGGTTGTTTCAAAATGAGAATTTAATTCACAAATGTATACATAATAATAGATATGCAATATTTTTCTTAATTTTTTTTTGACCCAAATATTGTCATGGAATAAAAGATTACTTAATGTGCAGTCTTTTTCAGACACTCTTGCAATACTCCTTATAGTTTTCATTTATGTAAGCTCTTATATTGTGCTGTGCAATAACATTGAAATTTCCAAGTTTAAAAATGAGATTTTGCAAGTGTTTGTTCTTCCCTGTGGGAAACGTTTGGGACTAGAAATTTGGACAAAATGTAATTAAAAACCTTACTTTTTATTTCTTCTTTTTTAATGTAGGTAAAGGTTTTTCTTAATCCTGATATAATAACATATAAAAGTGTGTATATGTTTTGGGATGGTAAAGCTCTCTCCATAATGAATTAGTGGGCAAGATTTCAATTATGTGCTTTTCACCAGCTAATTCTGGGTGCAATCATTCCAGCTAGGTTATGATTGCTAGATGAGCTGGACGAAGCTTGAGTCATTGTGGCTGTCAGATAAGCTGCTTGAGAAATAAAGGGCTCGAAGTGTGGAGGCAGAAGCACTATCATCACTCTGCAGCCTGCCTCCATGTTTTGATGTTGCCTTCAAATAGTGTTGGATCACTTCCAGGAGCAAAACAGTACAACAGCTGGTCCCAATTACTCTAACTACAGTGTGTCTACAAGCACAAATGGCCAGTTTTCTAATTTGACTCTCTTGTTTAATGAATTATTATTTATTAATTTGACAGGAATCCTAGTGTTGTGTTTAGCTGCTTGCTTCTGTGTAATCTTCTCTTTGTAGCTGTGTTCATACAGTCCTGCTGCAATCACTGGCTGCTGTTGTAAGTTATGTAGATGAGTTTCTGTTTGAAAGACAGGTGTCTACCAAGGAAGGCAGGAGCCTCCTCTGGTATGGAAAATTCAATGCCTTTCCCTCTGAATTATTATAAATTTGAAATCGAGGGGCTTTCAGGCAAAGAGATGGGGGATAGGAATAACAGTTCTTTTACTAATATGTATATATAACAAAGCAATAATACAGCAACACTGGTTTAAGCTGACAGAGTCAGGGTATGACCTGACACTCTGCTGAGCAGGGTGGTGGTAGCAGTCTGGTTAGATGATAGCTGCAGTTCTCTTGGAAGTGGTTCTGTTGAAGCGGTGATCTTGTAGAAAGGTCTGGTCCTCCTTGGAAAGTCCAGTGGTGGTTGTGTAGCTCTTGTTCTTTGGGAATCCAGTAGGTAAGACTGCTTGTGCTGCTCCAAAAACCCAGATTCTATCCAGGTGGGAATGCTTGGCTCCTTCCCCCTGGGCGGAGCATCTCACAATGGGATGGTAGGTCATGAGGCAAGGCCTTGATGGGCCATTAACAGGAGATAGTCCGGAGGGAGGAGGCAAAGAACATTGCTACACCTGGTTTCAACAGCTCATGAAGATGGTCATAGAATACACTGTAACCCAGGACAATGAGAAAGCAAAATACATTGCCAGCGCATAGCATATGGTTGTTGTTATTTTGCTCCAAAAGACCTAAATGCTGAAAATCTATTACTTGATAAGTTTTTTACTTAAAAGAGTTATCACTTAATACAGGTAGGGATGCAGAATTTTGACCATCATTTTCTCGTCTCTTAGAAATTTTAAATAAAAAATTAAAATTTGAAAGACCCACATTCTACTTACTCTTACACATTCATCTGCTTCATGGGATATTTTTTCAGAGACTTCTAGAGAGTTGCAGATAAATGTACCTGTATGAACACAAATAGGAGCTTACTCATGCAAGGGGTATAGAATAATGCATAGCTGTCACAGTGGGGTAAGGAAGCATCGAGGTCTGCTCAAATGAGAAAAGGTGTACGTGCTGTGAGAAGACAATGTAAGCCTGCAAAGAAATGGTCCCAAATATATTAAAAATTAGAATATTCACCTATTTTCTCTCAGCACTTTACTCCTAATAAATCACCAAGAGGTTATAGTTACCAAGCAACCAAAACCTGTTAATTTACTGTGCAAGGTCATGAATTCCTGCTGACTTATAAGGAGGAGTAGGAATTGAAGGATACAACTTGAGGAGAGAGAGGAAGAAAAATTGTTTTGAAATGAGAAATTTTTTTAAAATGTCACTTTTTAAAAATGTCACTTCACAAAGGAAGCAGCAACAACAACATCCTTTTGCATTGTATTCCAGTGAAAATTTACTCATTCAGGGAGGTCCCAGTGATTCTCTGCTTACAAAAAGCCTTGAAGGAATTGAAAAAGGGCTGGGGAGGTGTGTTTATCTGTACTTACTCAATGTCACCTGTAGCCTGGGACTCTGGGTGGGTTCATGTTCCTCCAGTATCATAAAGTGAGAAAAACAGAGCAGGGAAGGTGGGAGTCGTGATGTGGCTGAACGAGACATTTACTGGACTAATCTGGTTTGACACCATTTACTGACTGGGGACTTTTCCTGTAAGATTATCAACATTCACTTGAACCGCAGGGATTTGCAGATGAAAGACTGAAATACGTAGATAATATGGCTTCATGGCTTCATGACGTAATTCTTGAGTTAAAGTTTGCAAAATGTCATTTGAATGATGAAGCCTGAATTTAGTGTGTCTTCATTTTAAAGATAATAGAAAAGATGCTGTGCAGTGTGAAAGTCAGATTTGATGCAAATTATGAGCTGGAAGCACAGAAAAGTCAATGGCAAGATTAATAATAGACCGCGTTACAATCCAAAAACAACTGAGAACTGGTTGCAACAGGAAGAAAATTATTTCATCAGCAACAATCTTTTTTTAAAAGAAAATACATAAATATAGTCTCTCTAAATATGCCACCATAACAACAACAACAACAACAACAACAACAACAACATCAACAGCACTTAGCCAGCAGTTTAAAATAAGCAATTTTTCCCATAATAGAATTGGTACATAGTTTTTTCTTTATTTCCAATCTTCCGAAGACAATAGGTGCAGGTCATTTCAAATTCCTTTAAACTTTCTCTAGTGCTCCATGGAAAACAAATATTGACCACTTACCTCGAAATAATGGTAAATTATGGAGGTATTCAAGGCCATGCTTGATGGGGCTGTGAGTAACGTGGTTTAGTGGAAGGTGTCCCTGCTGTCAGAGACTGAAATGGTTCATGCCTTAAACATTGTTATGACGGAGTTTTGCCCATTATAGCAAAAACTGCATAAAGATCTTAATCCATTGGCGTGGGAGTTCCCCCCCTGTGGGGCCCCCCTCCCCCTGGGAAGATGGGACCCTGGCGGAGGGGAAGCATGCCCTGAGCATGCAGGTTTTTCCCTGCTGCTGTCTGTTACCCGAGTCCTGTGCCCCCATTGGTCCCAAATGTTTCCCCCACCCCACTGATTCTAGCTTTACGCTGGAGTTTTCCCATGAGTCTCGTCTTTTGCTCCCAGCCTGGCGGCTGGCAGGGTGGGAGAAATAAGCACCTCTGAAACACCTATGCAAAAGAGCATTCCTTAGTCTTTCCCACTGGCACAACTGTCTTCAGAAAGGTTGCATCTGACTGCAATACACTGGATTCTATGCTTTTCGGGGGGATCTTCACCACCAAGAAGACCAGCTGGAGAGGATAAACAGTATATTGTTGGGATCAACGGAGTGGTGATATTTTCTTTAATCTGTCTCTGTCACTCTCTTTCCGTCCCCCTACCTCTTTTCTATTTCTTTCTCTTCCTTTTCCTCTCTTTTTTCTCTCTCTCCCTCTCATATTTACTATAAAACTCTATTGTCTTTGTGTAGTGGTTTGGTTCGCATTTTCCCCTTTCAGTGAGATAAGAACAGGGAGGAATACAAAGCAGGCACCAAACTTTAAAGAATATAATGAAGTTTATTACNTCATGAAGTAGCAGCTTTGGCTGTGCAGCTGTTTGCAGCTGGAGCTGGGTTTGAAGTGGAGGGGGGGAGGCATCTCAGCACACCCTGCCAGGCGGCAGCCTGGGGGCTGTGGCCCCCCACCCCTGGGCCAGGGGCTGTGGCGCGGCCTGCCACCCCTGGGCCTGGCAGCCAGACCTAGCCCGGCCCGCCGGGAGAGGCCCAGGCCCGCACGGGGTCGGGGGCTGTAGGTCTGACACCCACCCCTGGGGCTGAGGGGAGGAAGGTGAAGGCCATGGCCCCATGGTGGAACTGAACCATGGCCCGGCCTGCCCTCCCACCAGGCCACAGGCTCTCACAGGCAGGGCCCAGCCGGGCCCCGCCGGGCCGGCCCAGGCCCCACCTCGGGGGCTGAGCCGGGCCCTCTGTTACCTCTGTCTTCGCCGGAAGAGCAAGAGAGATATTCCCGCCTAACCCCTCTTTAAATCTGAATTCACGGAGGCGTTGCCCTTCTCTAAGTGGCTCAATAGAGCTGAAGACACTCAAATTAGTTAATTGATTGGTTCTGTCCAGTTCTGGAGGAAATTACAGCACCTATTGCTGCAAACCACTTCCTCCAGGAAACAGAGCCAAAAGGAAGAAAAAACCTGAAGAGGAGGAAGGGGTGTCAACCCATGACACTTTGGCATATGGTCTCGTTTGCACCTTAATTTGGGCAGAGGCATTTCTCATAACTTTAAAAAACAGTCCGTAACACCTGCCCATGGCAGGGGGTTGGAACCAGATATTCTCTAAATACCCTTCTGACCCAAACCACTCTATGATTTATCCAGGAGTTGTGAGGGTTATCAGAGCATTTGGTCCTAATTCATGTTTTACCTGAAGTTTTTCAATTATTTAAACTTTATTTTTAAGTGATTTGTGAATCTTTACAGCAAGCTTGGCAGTGGGCAAGACTTGCTAAAAAGAAATACTAGAAAATGCTAAGTGAAAACTTCACTGCTTGTCTGTCAAAGACACCTGGAGTATCCATGGCAGCAAGAGCAGGGCAGGGTTAAAAAGGAAATATGGCCTGCTATACAGTCTCCTGAGCTGCAGAAATAACCTCACATAGCATCTCAGAACTGCCAGTGGGCTCCTCTTTAACCTGAACTAATGTGCTCCTGGAAGGAAAGGATTCCCGAGTGCTGCCCATAGAGACTGCAGCTATTGCTGGGTGAATGCAATGTCTACCAGGAGCATGTAACACATCCACACACCACAGACCAAGAAATCTGCTTCTCACGGCACAGGAAGCTCACAAGATCTGTTTTTCAGACGTCTTTCTTGGTTCACCTCTTTGGATAAGAATGCAAATTCCTTTCCATCATAATAATGTTATCACCAAAGATTCATATAGAAAATGTCTGACTTAGAGCAATATCCTTGTAAATGAGAGTTATCAGAGCTCTGAAACTAATACTGGAACTGAAGCTCTACTGACCCTTCCTGTGTAAACATTGAAAGAAATTCAAGACTTATAAAAAGAAGGTAAAATGATATCATGTCAGACTAACTAGCCTTAGAAACAAGACATAAAGTGCAATCTAAAGAATTCTATTGGTGAGGCTCTATATTCCTTTTGGGGTGAAAGAAAACCCCATATAGAAATGTCACAGAACAGAAATTTTTCTGGAGGAATTAAAATAATGAATTAGAACAACGTGCTGAGGAGCTGGAAACATTTGTTTAGGAAAAAACTTTTTTTTTTTTTTTTCCCAAGGGAAACACATTGTTGCAGCAACTGTTTTCTTTTAGAATGGGACAAAAAATTATTTTGAACATGTGGGCTTTATTGTGGTGGAAAAGTTAATTTTTACACAATAGTAATTAGGCCACTTGTCACTGATGTCAAAGTGGGGTTTACTGACCACAGTGCGATCCAAAATGTGTTCAGATAATCTACATTTTTTTCTGACTAATACACAAAAGGATTTTTCTTGTGGCTTTAGCATAAGCATAAAGTTGTCTTACATAAAGCGCCCTCTTTCAGTTTTACTAGCTCTTGCTAAACACAGTCAGCTCTTGCTGAGTTTTCTTTAAGTAAAAAAAGAAAAGGATGAAACAGCATGTCATCCAGCCATCAACACAAGAACATCTAATCATGATTACCTAGATAAGCAGTTTAAATTCAGTTGTTACTGCTATAATTCAATCCTACATTGGTAATTCCATGGGAAGAATTCAAATTAGGCTACAAGGATGTTGTTGGAAAAGAAAGTTATTTGAATTTTAAAGACTTGTAACAATTTGTAATTATTACCCATAATTACAAAATATTTTTAATTACAGAAAAATTTTCAGTGGAGAACAGTTAATGTTGATTTTAAAGTTATGGATTGAATGGAACTGCACACAGATATATATCACATAAAACTATCAAAAGAAGTAATAGGTTAAAAACTGCATTCTTTCTTTCCTATTATACTTGTGGGTTTTAGTACTTCAAACTAAAATTTTGGTAGTTCCTAGCGGAAGATGCTTATTCTGTTGAAAGCCAACAAAATGTCTTTCAGAAAGCCCAATATTGCATCTGTGAAAAGTCAAGGGTAAACTTAATGACAAATTAGGACTGCATTATGCTGCACAAGATTTAGGGAAATAGTTTCTGAGCCACCACCAGTTTTCTCAGGTGTGGCTACTAACATTTCACTGGGTAAATTATAGACTTTAGCTTTCCCAATGACTTCAAAAAGCAAAAGTTCATTTTGTTTTGTGGGCTTTTTATCTTTTTTTTCAGAAAATCCCGAACAATAGCTTAAATACCAATTTTTACTTTAGTCTACTAAGAATTAGGCTTTTAAATGAAGTTAAATATTTTAAAAATCTAAATTTTAAAACAAGGTAGGTGAGATTAAATTCTCAGTAGAAACACCTAAATTTATATTATGAATCCATGTATAACAGCCTAAGTTCTTTCTACGTCTGTGATGATATTCAACTAAAAATTGACACAAAACATGCATGTAATTCAAAAATAACTCATAGTGGCATATTTCCACTAATCTCAAATGAAGCATGAAAAATCTTGTTTGTGTTTTTTTTTTTTTTTTTT
>VYZQ01023939.1:0-63551 GCA_013400655.1 Mystacornis crossleyi
GATAGCTCCGGGTGGATGCTCACTGCGACATGGCACTGCCGTGGTCAGGTCTTTGTGACGCCGCATAGAGCATCTTCAGGTGTTGAACATGGCCCATCCAGCTGGGACAATCCTGCTGGAGGAAGGTCACGTGCTGAACATCATAGGAGGGGGTGAGCTCCAAGAGGTGGCCAAGAATGTCTCTTGTTCTCCCAAGCCGCTTCCTTGGTTGTCAAATAGAAAGTACTGCACTGACACTGCTGCAAAGCCTGGGGGTAGTTACAGATTTTGAAAAGTTTAAGTTTACCTCATAAAAAAAGGCAAACGAACCTGCAGGTGTGTTTTATTAACACATTAAAAGTTTAAGTTATGAATGGATGATGTGGGTTTAAATCAGTCCTTGCCTTTTATCCAGGCCTCCGGCAGCAGGCAGTCGCATTATTGAGGTGGCCAGCACCCCAAAATCCACTACCATTTGCAAGTTCTTTAATAATTGCTGATTCGGTCTATTACAAAATGAATTATTTATTTATAGACACAAAACTAACAGACATAAGACTTAGAACAGACTATTACTACACAGGGATAAGGCAAAAAGGGGATACTTGTATACACGCAGAATTAAAGGTACCATTAAATTTACAGCTAGCTAAGAAATAGCACAACTTAGGATTCAGCGTTTCTTACCATCCAATCTTGATAGAGTACACATTGAGAAATCCTCTCTCTCAATTTCCAGGGAAAGGGACCCAGAGTTGCGTCCAAGCTTCGGGGAGAAATCTTCTCACACGTCTCCTCGGAGTGTGTAAGAGACTTCTGCCTCTGTGATAATTGTGTGGGCTTTTATAGACATAAGAACCGTGTCTTTTGGTCAAGAATATTTCTTTCATCTCTTCCCACATTTGCTTTCCAGACTAAGATCTTGATGCTTAGCTGAGTGCCTGAGCCCTTTTGGCACCAGAGATACCCCATGCTGGGCCTGTGACCTGCCGAGTTATCTCTTGCATATGCACCAGTCATCTGTGGTAGAGAGAGGGGGTAGACATGTCCTGCCACGGGCAGCCTACTCATAAACAGTGGCTACTCCAGTGACTTCTACCAGTGATAGTCCCAAGGTTATTTCAAATACAGAAATTAGCACCTTTGTCTTCTTAGTCTGTGAAAACCTGATGGAGTTATTTTTATAAATGAGTTGCATATTTTTATGGGTTTAACCTTTTATCCTGAAATTTCTCATAACAGTTTTATTAATGCTCAAGAGATCTGAAGTACAGATTGCTCAGCTTAAATAGGTAGGAAATTTAAATTACAGCTAAGACTTGTCAGGAAAATTAACCTGAACCACAGCTTCAGCTTGGAATGAGTGGCTGGTGGGTTAGGTACCTGCCACTGACCATCTACCAGAACAACCTGGATTTGTACATTCAGGCATAAATGAGAGATGATGTTGCAGAGGGTGAAAGTCCTGCTGGGACCAAGATGCATTTAGGACCCCCATGTCCCACTTGCTGCTTTTTAATGGACTGTGCCCAGGGACACACTGGAGTGTGGGAACCATGAATCCTTCCTGGGTTTCCCACATGCCACATCCCTGGCTCCTCAACAAGGGCACAGTGTAAACCCCCATCCCTCTGGAGCTGAGAAGGACACAGTGACCTAGCTCTGCACCAGGCTGAATTTTGGCAGAGGCAGGAGCTAGTTTTGCTCTGAAAGGGAAACTCTTTCTCCATTAGAAGGTGTAGCACCAAGACAGCAAATTAAATCAAAGACATTCCAATCTCATTTCATTATTAAATCAGAGTTGACTTCTAACTTCCAAATTTTTCACACAGTTATTCAAATGCTGTGCTAGTGCTATAATTGTAATTTGTTTCAGGGAAGCCATGAGGGTTCTCCTTACTCTCATTCCTGAGAAAAGGAGATGACTTTGGGAAAAAATTAAACCTTGAGCTTCTCAAAAATGATGGGCACAAGGATAAAGCCAGCAGTATACACTCCTGTATCTTGGGAGAGGGACTAGAAGCAGAGAGCAGCAGTGTGGCTCAGATGAACATGACACATGCAGTGGCAAGGGACAGGGAACCATCACACACAAGGCTGGGCAGAGGAGAGTGATCAGCACCTCTCCCTCTGTGAGGAGAGGAAAAAATATGGGGATGGACCAAGCCCAGCAGAACAACTTGAACACAGCCAGCCAAAAGACACCTATCAAGACAAAAGCATACACATGAGGACTTCAGAAAACTCCAGAAAAGTGTAAATGAAAGGGTTATAACATGAAAGTAAAAAGAGGAGTCATTTGCTTTCCTTGTGTGGCTATAGAAATCTACTGAACAATTTCGAAAGCCCACAGGATTCAAATGTCAGCCTGGGAAAATTATATGGATTGATTCTACTAAAGGCTTGAACCAGACACGACTCACCAAGGGTTGCATTTCCATTATGGTCAGGTATCATAGAATCATAGAACTGTTTGGGTTTGAAGGGACCTTAAAGATCACCCAGTTCTAGCCACCCTGCCATGGACAGGGACACCTTCCACTAGACCAGGCTGCTCGAAGTCCCATCCAGCCTGGTCTTGAAAACTACCAGTTATGGGGCAGTAGATAAAGAGCTACATAATTTGATTCCTTGGCTGCTGTTACAAACCCAGGTGAGAGGCTTGTGCCGAGTGAGTTTATGTGCACAGTGCCAAAGAGCTGGGGTGACATCTGGAGACCTTGACAGGTCAAAATGAGGGCTGGTTCCCAGGTGATGCATCTTCTCACAGGCTGTGTGTCACGGTTACAGCTGAGGTCATATTCAAAGCCAGGAATTAAAGGCCTGAGGGAGGGTTGTGCACTGGCATCTCTCTGAGGCTCCTATGGGCTGGCACAGGCATTACTGGACTTTACAAGATAAATGTAAATAAAAGCACAAATAGATGGATAAGCAAACTGAGAGTTGCATAGGACTGTGTGCTTCAAAAAAGAAGGTGGGCAGGGGAGTGAGGCATGGTCTGCAAAGCGTGGAGTGGAGGGGAGCCTGTCTGGGTGCTCTGTGTCTAGGTTTGACTTTTTCCTTAGGTCTTTCTGCTGCCAGAATATCAAATGCATCTAGGAAGGTGATGTCCTTTCCTAGCTGAAATTTCCAGTTCCAAGAGAAATGGTATGTTTTTGAAAAGGGGCCAGACATAAAGTGACTGACCTCTTTTGCTCTGAACATGGGGCAGAGTATTTTTGTTGTGGGGAACTATCCATATGCAGCCTCGACAAAAGGGTGAAATGGAAGCCGTCATACATCACCCACTGTAAGTTTCCTGACCACAGAGGGCAATGTTTAGTATTCGTGCTTTGGATGTCTTAAAAGCTAAAATATGAATCAAATAGCATGACTTGAAGCTGATTTGTTTCAGAAGAAAGTAGAAGTTAAAACTTTTATGCATCTGCACATCAAAGTGTTATTACTAGCTACGGTTTCTTTTTATAATTTAACCCCATATCTGAATCGAATTTCAATGGGCTGGTTGTTCAGTGCACTCTGATCTCCATATCAGTTGAGTTTGATGAACACCCCAAAGCTCAGTGGCTGAGAAAGAAAGAAGAACAGCATGCCTAGGAACATCAAATGGGAGTGCAAGCCTAATATCTTTTGTCAGCAGAAAGATTGTTTTAATACCCTGTCGGTCACAGTAATAACCTTAAACAAATAGATCACTTGTATTTACTTTGTAATATCAGTGCTTTTACAAGATTGACTACCTAGTGGGATTGTCTGTACAAATTCCACAGTTGTCCCCAGGCAGCTCTGTGAAGAGGACACTTTAACTCCATATGCCATAGAAAGATGCCTTCAGTGATGCTCCATGAATTAATCATATCCCTGAGGGCTGTGGGAGGATAATGGTAGAAAAACCCTGCCGGAATGACTTGGAGAGCTCCAACGAGCTGTCACAGCACCTGGCCACTTTGTGCAGTGAGGAGCAGTTATATCAAACAGGCTGTACCTGTGTGAGCAGATAGTGCTGAGCCTCACCGAGCTATCGGCAGGAGAGAGGGAAGCACCACTTACTTTACCCATCGAATGGGCTCCCCGCTGCCTGGGGCCACAGGGGTTACTGGAGAGAAAAGGAAGTAAACATTTATCTAGTGGATTACTCCTCTTTTTCCTAATCCCTGCTCTTGAGTTACAGAGGCACTGTAAGGATGAGCTGTGCGTATTCTTTTTGCTGATAAAATTGCCTAGCAATGAGCTGAAGGTTTTATGCACAAGTGCTTGGTTTTTTTCTTTATTGGTTATCTATTGCTTCTTCCCAACTTCTAGGTTCCCACTCTCAAGCCCATGGCCATGCACAGCCATTCTATGCATCTCAGGGTGTGCATCTCAGGGAAGGTAGGGATAATGGTTTGTGACGATAAAGTAAAATTATCACCAAGACCACCTTGTGTTCTCTATTCTTGCTATTTACAGCAGTCTGTGTCAGGTCTGGTTTAATTTTTTTTTCATCTTTTCTGGGCAACAGAAGGTTTCCCTTTATATGAATATAAATAAAACCCTTTCAGAGTAATGATGTTTTTCATGGAGGGTGTGTTAACCTACAGGAGTGTGAAGTAGGTTTACATTCAGAGAACAACATGTGTGTCAGGATTATTCCTTCTCCACTCCTCCTGAGCAAGGACCTTTTCCTCTTTTGTTTCCATTTGAGCCAGGTGCCAGTTCATTACCCTTAGACACTTAAAATACATCAAATGCAAGTAATATATCACGTGTTTTTTCCTAGATGTTTTTCAGTTGATGTGTTTCTACTATATTTTAAACCTTTTTTCCCTCTCGAGACAAACCTTGCCTAGATAAAAATGAACACAGCTTTGGTTTTGTATTTGCTTACACCTTGCTCTGCAGCCAGATCCTAGCTACAGGGTCTTATTAACCTCTCTGACCATGCCAGGTGACTCCCAGGAGACCACTGGAGAAACCCCTGATTTACAGTCACAGGAGAAAGCAGGAAATCAAATCACTGCTTAAAAGTTTATATGTGCCAGGCACGTATGATCTGACCTCACAGACATTTGACCACACAGACATTTGACCACAGACAGGTAGGACACATCTAGAAAGATCCAAATGCCACTCTACCCTAAATCTGTTTCTCCTGGTTGTTAAGAAGGGAGACTTGGTGAGACTAGTTTGGATGCAGCCCTCTATCCTTTCCGTGGCGATGAATGAGCATCCCATCTTCCCTTTTCCGAGGCTGTCACTCTTGCCATTTGCCTTCATGAAGAGAATTGCGTTTTAAAGATGTCAAGGCTGAAAACCAGACTACATCATGTCCAAAGTGTAGCACCACAGGGACAAGTCCCTCAAATGCTGTTGGCTGCTTATCTGGTTGATAGCTCTGGCCAAAACATTCTGGCTTGAAGAGGCAAGGGAGACATTTCCCCAGCTCAAGATCTCTGTGTCAGGGGACGAGGCCAAGGAAGCAACTAGGCCTGCTCAGGGACCTAAGAGATTACAGAAACAATTACTGCCAGTTGACCTCATCTCATTCTTCTCATTTTGTGCCTTTTAGGCATAGCTGATGGCAGGGTCAGATCCATCCTATGAGGTCCTGGAGGGGTCTACACCCTAACTGAAGCTATCCTGCATTTTTCACCTGCTCTGACAGAAGAACTGGGGAAATCTTTTCTCCAAGTTGTACTGTAGGGATCTATGTTCTATTGAATTTTGCAGCAGTTTTGATGAGTCTTGATTTTTTCCTTAAAATTTTGATAGGTCTGACCTTTTATCTCTAATGCCCTCTATGAGATTTCTGTCTACTGTTCTTTTTGGATAGGGTAATGGTTTTGTATTACTGTTGAACTGGAGCGGGTTTTGGACTGGTCAGGTACACAATCCATTTTACTTCTACTGTGAGTAAAACTCTTAAACTGTTTAGTCAAAACCTGTCTTCTCCAGAGAAACGCCTCATTGCCTGGCTGTTTCATTTTGAAGCCTTGTAGCCATGAAATCTGTTGGGAGAACACAAACAGCTGTGATTATCTGACAGCTCTAGGAAATGGCACAGAGACAAGATACATCTTTGAGATAAAAGTGCTGATTGCAGGTGGAAGCTGCAGGCAGATCTTTAAAACTTCTCTGTAACCTTTGGGCTCTGGTGAGCACCAAAGAGGGGGGATGCCCTGCCAGTCTGTATCAATAAGCAACAGCAACCTGATACTGCTCTTCTGCCCGACTGAGAGTCATTAATTTTGTTAGAATTGGATTGAGGGTGCCTGTAAGTGTGATGCCATTATTCTTTCTTAATGTAACTACAGTTTACCCAGAGGATCCTAATAATAACAGAGTCCTTGGCCTCGTACCTGGTGTACGTGTCCCATCTGAGAAGCAAGTCCTGACCTGCAGTCCATCTACTCTACAGGGGGAGTATGGAGAGGTACACATGGGGAATTTTGCAACATTGCAAACAGAAAATCCATCCGAAGGAGTCAGATTTTGGAGTGTTAAGCCACAAATTCTTCCTCATAGCCATGGCTGGGAAAAGCTGCCTTTGTGCCTGGTTATTTTGCAGCACAGCTCACTGGGACTACAGGAGGCAAGTTTTAGTGGCAGGAGATGCAGGTGAGTGTTACTTTCTAGGGGTCTGCTCACTACCTCATCAAGTTCTCCTTAGAGTCAGTTTGGGAGACAAAATTTATAAAATCCAGCATTTCCTTCTTTTTCTCTCACCCCTGTCTCTTGCTTGTGAATGTATTAGTCCTTATTGCAAGGACTTTCACAGGCACTGAGCCAGGACTGGCTGGGATTCTCAGCCAAAGATAACAGCTTCAGATCTGTTCATTTTCCTTTTCTCCTGCAGCCTGTCCCCTTCCCTTCCTTGTGTTTTTGTACTCCCTGATCTTCCCTTTCCAATTATTTTTTCCCAAGATATTTTATCCATCAATCTTCAAGCCATTTGTTACTGTACTGCAAAGGGCTTTATGCACTCTCCCTTTTCCTTTTTTTTCTCTCTCTCCTATTTTCTTCTTGTTTTCTGCCCAAAACAACATTCCCCATTAGAGCTGATCCGCAGTACCAGCTACAGATCCTGCCTACACACCTTTACCATGTGTGATGGTGCCCCAGCACCCTTTGTGCCGCAGGGGGGTGGGGAGACAGTTCAGTCCTGCAGGATACTCCCACACTGCAAACTCTGGGAATATAAGCAAATCTCAGTGCTTTACTCCTGCCATGTAACAGTGGTGAATTTAGTGATGTGGTGACTTAAAATGCTAAAATACCTGGTGGCTATGCTTCTGTTGGTTTTGCCTTTTTTTAAGAATGCCATGGTGGAGCTGCAGTGAGATCCAGACAGGAAGGCCTGAGGAGCATGACTCTCAGGCAGCCTGGTCAAAGCAGTCACAGATTCCAGGCTCTCTGTGCTGCCCTGCTGCTGCAGAGCAATGCTGGGCCAGCGTGGTTCTTTTCACCAATTGCATGTAATCACAGTGAGGCTGTGGAGCCGTGAAAAATCAGGACTGAATAAAGCCAGCTTCTGAACTGCCCTTATCCCACTGTGTGCCACTGGGGAAGCAGCCCTACGTTGTGCTTACCCTGCAGCTGGTTTGAGTTCACCTGTGCCTAAATCTCCTGATAGCACAGCACCAAGCAGTGACACTAGAGAAGGGAACACTGCTCTCTTTTAGTAGCCCAAGTCATTATTAAGAAGGAAGGGGGAAAAAAAATTATGTGGACTCACTTGGATTTGACAACTAACCTAGGTTGCACTCAGCTTTAAATTCAACTGTCCTGGAAAAATATTCTCAAGAGATTTTTGAACAGGAGAGTTAGAGATATTACAAAAAGGAATTGTTTGCTTGAGATTTCTACCAATTCTGGGAAAAATCCCACGAGAATAGTTATTCTTGTGAGGTTTTTTCTGCATCTGAACAAGAAAGAAAGTATGTTCTTAAAACATTACATCTCTCACCACAGCAGAATGGTGTATCTGGAAATCCTATTCTGACACTTCACAAAGACTGCAAAATGAAGTTGGTTGAATTGTGTGAGACTATTTTTACCCCTTGTCACATCCACAATGTCTCCTGTGTATGGGACAGCTCTGCTGCCAGGATCTGTCAGCTCTGCTGCCAAAAGAGCACCCCAGCCCAGAGGTGACATGGTGGGATATGATTGCTGAGTGAGATGAGTGGTTCCTTGCAGCCCCATACCCCTCTCGTTGCCTCTCCATGTGCTGCAGAGCTCCAAAACCGAGAGAAGAGACTGGACTAAGCAGCTGGTTACAGGCAGAGGTGGCCACAGGTGACAACTGGAGGGGAATAAACAGTATTTTCACCTGATCTTGTAGGAAGAGGACTAAAAATTCAGTCTTGTAGCTGCTGTGTGTGAAGTGTTCAAGTATGTTGGGTTCTGGCGATGATGGGCTTTTGGGTACCACTACCATGACGCTGGGTGGGAGCTTTGCCCAAAGCCCCCTGCGTCCCACTGCAGGTGCCCTGGTGCCCTGTGCAGCACAATGGACAGTGCAGNAGCTGGGGTACTCCAACACTACCAGGTCCAGACTCTGGGGAGTGAGACACACTCTGTGAGGGGTGGAACTAAGAGGGCCCCTGGTGGGGCCATGCTGGCACTGCTGGGCACTGACCGACAGCCCCTCAACAGGCAGAACTGGGGGTTGGCAGCAGCAGGCTCCATCCATGAGCCAGGGACAGGGCTGGAGACAGACACTTCTACAGAAGGAGCTGAAGTCGGCTTGAGGGGGTGCAAGAATCTTCCTGAGATGTAGCAACCTGAGTCAGTAAGACAATGGGCAAGATCTCCCTTGTGACTACAGGAGAGGAAATACTGACACCTGATGATCCTGCCTGAATTTCTTTGATGGTAAGACTGCAAAGGGCACTAGTGCTGCCTTGGGCTGCAGCACAGGCCCAGCATTACATTGTGGCATCCAAGTAGTGTTCTCATCTCCTATCCCATGTCTCTGTACCCTCTGCCTGGGTCTCCTGGCTGTGGATGAGGCAGATCCTGGCAGATTGTTTATGCACATTTGTGCTCCCTGGGCAGCCCACTGAAGCTGCACCTTTCTCCAGATCCATTGCTAAGATGTGGTAGGATCAAATCAAGAACTTCTGGTAACATTTTGCTGCCTGTGGAGCTTAAGCACATGGTTTTGGTATAGCATAAGGTGCAGGCAGCTTTGATGTGGCCAGGAATGGGGTCCACACCTCTAAATGCAAAATGGGTCTGGATATACGTACATCTCCACTCCTCAACTAAAGACTAGGAGCAGCTGCTCTCCTCCAACCCAGCTCAGTCCTCCCACTATCAGCATCACGAACAAAGCGGCAGCCACCACCCTGGGATGTGGGTGTTGGTGATGGAGAGCATTGTCTTTGGTCATGGTGCTGTGCCATGGGGGCTTCAGCTTGGAGTCAAGCACCTGGAGCTATGGTGACACCATGGTGGCAGGTGCCGCACACCTGCACGGCTGTGCTGCTCTGACATCTGAACACTGGCACTGGCTGCGCACTTTTCCTAAGAGCAAATCCCCAAATTTCTCACTGAATTTACCCAGCAGCGAGGGGGAGGGTGGTGCTGCTGGTAGAGCTGCCATCCAAGGCACTTCCACAGAGAGGACTGTTTGCAGCTAGCTCAGATAACAGAAGTCTCAGGCTGCTGATACATTACAAAACAAAAGGCATAGTTTGCATCTGGTTTTCATAAGGAGGCTAGATACGACCCGGGGTATGCAAATACTTTGTGATGAAGAGAAAAAGATTCCAGGACTGTGGAGGTGTAAGAGTTGACAAATTATGCGGCATTATGAAATAATACCACATTTTTTTACAAAATGAGGAACAACAGCTGTTAAGCATGTCAGTATTTTGGGAGCAGAGGAATAGAAAGCATTGCTGTCACATATACAGAGAGGAAAGGAAGTGAATGCAGCAATGAACATGTGAGAGAGCCTCACGTTGTTATCCATAGGAGGATAAAAGTACTAAATCCTTGTTTAATCCTTGCAGAGTTATTTAAAATATTAGAAGTGGTGAGCCTCAAAGGGGATTAGGAATGGGTACAGAGGGTGAGTTAAATTACAAAGTTAACATTTGAGGTTTTTGTACTTATTTGCAGGAGTAAAGCAAGTACTTCTTTTTCACAATTCTTCCTCTTTTTTTCTGATTGACCAAAACATGCACACTATGTACTTGACTTACCAGTATTTGTGTCCTTTAAATCCAGTGTGAACCTGGAACCTCATCCCTGTCCCTAGTGTTTACCCTTGCAGAAGTGCCCAGCCCCACTTACCTGGCCCCTGGTTCTGCCACTGCTGAGAACTCACGCACCTCACAGATCCTCAGTCAGCATAATCTCCTGCCTTCCCTGCCTCTTTCCTCCTGGAGTGAAAGCAGTGATGGGATTTTCCTTCTTCATAAAGGTGAGACTGTTCTCCCCTGCTTTTTGACCCCACTTTTTTATACCCCTTTCTCTAGAATCAAGTGAGGAGTTGAGTCTTGTCTTCTAACTGCACCCTTATTCCTCCCAGTCCTTCCTTTGTCTTCTGGGACTAGTATCATTCAAGTTGCTAATAATTCCTTGTGAGGAACTGAAAAATTAATGGTTAACGGCTCAAACAATTGGCCATTTGCTAAAGCAGTGGGTGCTTTGCTGATGTTTGCAAGGTCACAGCCCAGGTGCAGAGGGGGTACACACCCACCTCCAGAGGCTACATGAGGGTTTTGGCCCAGATAAGGGAAGAGCCCAGTAAGAAGCAGACCCTGCAGAGATGGGATAATGCTTTTTATGACGCCAATGTCCTCCCTTACACAAGTGGCTCATGTTTAAAGCTACCCCCCCCCGCCCCGCCACCCCAGCAGAGGTATCAGAACATTCACACCTAGTCCTGAAGGTGTTCATCCCTTCTGAGGGGGCATAACTGACTCAGCTGCGCTGACCTNTGCAGAGATGGGATAATGCTTTTTATGACGCCAATGTCCTCCCTTACACAAGTGGCTCATGTTTAAAGCTACCCGCCCCGCCCCGCCACCCCAGCAGAGGTATCAGAACATTCACACCTAGTCCTGAAGGTGTTCATCCCTTCTGAGGGGGCATAACTGACTCAGCTGCGCTGACCTGAGAGGCAGCTGTCATGTCTTAGAAGGTGTCATAAAGCATCAAAGACCCTGAAGCACCCCTGGACTCATTCCTGAGACCTTCCACCAGAGGACTGCATGTGATCCACAGTGTTATAT
The DNA here is from genome assembly GCA_013400655.1 of Mystacornis crossleyi. Lineage (NCBI taxonomy): Eukaryota > Metazoa > Chordata > Aves > Passeriformes > Timaliidae > Mystacornis > Mystacornis crossleyi. Next base: position 11,208 of record VYZQ01023939.1, read on the forward strand.
CAGACGGTGTAAAATTCCCTGCCCCAGGAGGAGTATCTGGGCATTCCCACGTGAACCTGAACCTGCTGAATGTTGTGTTTCACGGGCTTCCCCCATCCCTGATAGATCAAGACTGTGACCACCACTTTGATCAATGGACATCAAAATTGTAACAATCGAGTCTCACACTGGATCCATGGGTGGTAATATCCTTCTTCTTTTACCCTTTCTTTTTCTTTCTTTTCCTTATACATTTTCTAAAGTGTTATTTTTATGTTTTTATATTGCTATATTTCTAGAGATAATAAGCAAAGCAGCTACATACCTACTTCCAATTGCAAGCAAATTGTTCTGAAATAAACCTGCCATGTGCATATTTATAAATACTGGTCATTTAGTGGTGTTTCACTCTAATCTGACCCAAGGGACCTAGTAGGAAGAACCTCAGTTACTCTGCCTTCAGGGGTGGATCATAACATCCCTGAAAAGCTCGACTATTCCGGTTTAATTTACTTGTGTTCATGCTGACAAATCTCAGACCTCCCCATCACAATCTTACAGTAATCTCATATTAAGGTGGACTTTAGGCAACTGCATCTAGATGGACTGCTTGATCAGGAGCCCTTTAGCTTTAGGATGACACTTCAGCAGCTGACATACTTGTCTTCAGCACCACGATGGAGTCAGTTTTCCCACGTTAGCTGGTCCGGGAGGAGAGGGTCTTCTGCAGGTGCTGGAGGATGGATATCCTGGAGAATCTGACTCCAGTACTTGAAGCTTAGGGAGCTCTCTGAGACACCTATTCACAGCTACGGTGCCACCCCCAGGACAGGCAGTGGAAGGTACAATTTAAGTGCCTGTGTTACGAGAGGACAATTTGAAATGTTCTGCATGTTTCTGAAACAACTTCACCAGGCTTGCAGATGCAGGAGAGAGTGACCATGCACTGCTGGTGTGGACACTGTATTTGAGGAAGAAGATTCTTGGGCATCTCAAATATCACTAGAAGCCTCTATTTAGGCAACTGAATACAGTCAGTTGAGCCCTGAGGGCAAGCTGTCCCCCCAGCCACTGAGGGTGCCTAAACAGAGCCACTTGCATTATTTTAGATGTCCCAAGTTACTTGGGACACTTGCTTAGGTGGGTGAGTACGGCAGCAAGCCTGGGAGGTCACTGCTGGAATGCCAGCAAGGTGCCTACAGCATCTCAATTTGTTCTTGGTGTCTGTGAATCACTGTAGATGTGACTGTGCTAGAGAGCTGAATCACTCTGTGCTCCACTGACTCTATTGACTAGGCTCCCCTGGAGTGTAATACGAGCTTAAACATGCAGCTTAAATGGTGGCACCTTGATTTAGTCTGGACCTGAATTCTGTCCTGAGAGCAGACAGTCTAAATGTAGCCCTATATTTTTTTTTTCCTGTAGAGCATTTAGCACTCTTCAGGAGTTAAATTTCTTAATAATGACGGCAATGTAATAATAACAGTGAAGTAACATCATTATTCTTATTCTAATTTGCTAAAAAGAAAATCCTATTCCTTCTTCTATTTCTGTGGCTCTGTGGAAAAAAAGAGATGAAGTTCATTTGGTCTCCAAAGTTTATCTGTAATTATATTATATGTAGTTAAATGGTATTTAGTGTGTGTGTGTGTATATATATATATATATATATGACATAATGCTCACATGAAGAAATAAAAAATTCCCACTAGCACAGGGAGAAGCTAAAAGATGCTGGCTACAGCCCCCTTGGAGCAATGAAAGTTCAGGGGCTTCTCTGGAACAAACTCAATTTGTTTTCTCTCCTCTACCTGGCGCCTTCAGACACACAGAGGGCTCCTGCCTAACGCTGTGTTACCCAGCCTTGGCTGTCTCAGCCTCCCTGTTCTTGGCTGCTCAGCCCTGTGCTGGCTTTGTTTTTGCTAAGGCTGGGCCAACAGCACTCTGGCTGGGATCTGCTAGCAGAGCTGCCTCTGAAAGCCAGGGAGGGTGGAGAACCTGGCTACGTCTGTCCTCATGGTTAGTCTGACAAGTTGCTCCTGTAGGAGGACCAACTGAAATGTTGTTTCTCCAATTTATCCTCTGCCAGCTATAATTTTTCATGTTCTATCTATACTAAAACTTAGTTGATGCAGCAGGTGCTTTTTAAATAAAGGAAGAGAAACACCCCTTCCAGTTTATTTATATATGTTTGGTAACTCCTAGGAGGACAGATTCTGCCTATGCCATCCTTAATAGAAACTGGATTTGAGAGATCTGCTGTAATATGAGAATATGGTGTTAGAGAAGGGCTCATCCTCCAGGCAACCTTAACCTTTCTCCCATCAGGCAGGACTAGACTTTGCATACCTGGTCTCTCAAAGGTTCTGCTTCAGACCCAAGCAAATGATTAACTGGCAGGAAATGAGATCTTCCTTCCAAATTGGGGGTGGGGAGTGAGTTGATTTACTTTTTAAGGAAACACTGGCACACACCAAAAATGCCAAAAATTTGTATCTGACAGCCAGTGCAGTCACCTCTTCAGGTTCCTTAGTGTTTTCCTTGTGGCTGTGGATTGGGAAGTGAGTTATTTTTACACATCTACAAAATGGCAGAGTTTGCTGCTATAGAGCACACCCTTGCGGCCGGGGATGTGAGAGTAAAAAGAGGAGAAAGTCATGTTCGCTTGTTTTAAAAAACAAAATTTTTCACAAATAAAGAGCAACCTCCAGCACGTGTAGCTCTTCAGAGATCCATATACCCAAGTAACCCTGAGTCTGTTCATTCAGTTTGGCCAGAGGCCTCAGGCCCCTGATATCTCTCTATAGTTGTCCATGGCCAGCTTGATTTTCCTGGCAAAATTTGATTTTTAGTGGGATTTCAAGGGTCCTGGCACAGCAGCCTCCTCTGGCTGCAGAGGTGATGGAGGCAGCAGGACAGGTCATTGGGCTCTGGTCCAGATTTGGCAAAGAGGCATTGAGCATGTAATGGATCACAGATACGTTGGAAATGTCTGAGCAGATTTTACTCTCCTCTGCTATACTGGGAGACATCTCCTGCTCCTCCAGTTCTGCCCTTACCAGGTGAAGGGACAGAGGGAGATGTGGCTGGGTGGTGGAAGGGCTGCAGGCGGTGAGAAGGTGGCACTGGGATGGTGGAGACATGTTACACTCAGATTGGAACCAACTGCCAGGGATAAGGAGGAGTTGAAGGAGGTGAGGGTATACAGAGATGGAAAAGAGCAGAAGTGTTCAGTTGGTGGGTGTATGAGAGAATTGTTAAACTGTTTGTAGAAAGGGCAGCTGCACTGTCAGGGAGACTGGGTGGGGCAGGGCTGATTCTAAGGATGGCAGTGAACAAATGGACCAGGCAGAGAAGAACCCGCAGGGAAAAGACAGCAGGAGATGGAAAGACAAAGGGTAGGGGACTGAAGCGGCATGTGTGAAACAGGGAACAATTTGGATATGAGGGGGAAAAAAGCAAGGAATTGATAGGGAATGACAGAAAGAATGAATATGAAACTGTAGCTGCATTTCACAAAGATTTTCAGGGGTTGGAAAGTCCAGGTGGACTGTGGTCTGTCAAATCCTACATCCTGCACTGGCCATGCTTCCGAACCAGCAGATACACAGGGGACAAATAGTTCTTGGTGCAACATCTTCCAGTGTGTTTGTATGGACACAAATAATTTCATCTCCACCAACATCCTGTACTGCAGTCTCATCTGTCTCCCTGTCAGTTTTATGCTTATGCAGTATACAACACCCCCAAAACATCAACATCTCCATTTCAAGTATGTATTGGCATAAACATGGATCTAGTCAAGAGATAAGTGCAATATTTGATTTGCTAAAAAGGCTTAACAACTCTTAGTGTTTTCATACTGAGCTTCAGGGTCTATATTTTAAACCAAAGACGAACACCAGTACAATTTTCATTAATAAAATACCAGCTTAAATGGGTTTCTATTGGTAAGGAGAGAAATGCAGGAGATGTGCTTTTATTTTTTTTTATATACTTATTCTAAAATTGGCCTGACAGCTTCTAGCTATTCCTTGGTGACAGATTTCAAACTATTCAGATAATTTTCAGCTCTAGCATTTCTCTTTGGAACTTTATGCAGAAAGATTTTCCATGATATTTGGCATGTCAAAGGCTGTCTAACAGCTCCAAGCCTTGCTTGTAAAATACGGGACACAAAAATGTAACAAGGATGTGTTTTGGCAACAAGCTTAAATCTCAAAGAAATGTTCCAGTACCTTGATTAATTAAAGACAACCCAAGTGTTACCTCCAGCCTGCGCTGGTACATCATTAAGCAGCCTAATTAATACTAGGACATACTGAAACAAGAGAGGTATTTTGGAGTTTCAGTTACTAAGGGAAACCTAAGTGCTGTCTGTTAAATGCTTTGGCCTCCTTTTCTTGTAGAAAATGTGCTTTATAACTTCCCCATATGCTCCTGCTGTTCTCTCCCTGATGGATGTTGCTATGGAAGCAAACTGAGGAAAAAAAATCAAACAGCTAATAATGTTTCTGCAAATGATTGCACAGGTGGAGATGAAAAGTACAGATGACACAAGTTAGTTAAGTAGGGGATTTGAGAGGCAGCAACAGTCTGAGGCCAAAAATCAAAACACACACCCTTTGCTTTCTTTCCTCTTTGTATAGATTTAGTGAAATTCCAGATCTTTGAAGGCTGTTAAGGTTTATTTTACCCTTTATTGAGTAAATACATTCAGAAATTTTGGCCTAAAACACTGAATAAAATAACAAAATAATAAAATGATGAAACTATAGAAGGAGAAGAGCAGGGCTGGGTACACTGCTAGTGGGTGGGATAGCCTTGGAGGACATAGGTCCCTTGAGGCTATGGGATAAAGAACTTCTGTCTTTCACTCACATTAAAAGTTGTCCTTCAGTTCTGTATCATATTTGAATATCATTATAGCAACCAGGGTGGATGCACATGCTGGATGTTGGAAGGACAAACCTGTGGCATGACTTTTTTATATTCCTTCAAAGGAGTATAAGCTTTCTGATATAAAGTACGCTCCTGAGAAGTCTATGTGAGTGAGGAAATGCACCGGCATGTTGATATAGAGCATCTAGTTAAGCACTGAAAATGAGAATACAGAGAGCCAAGGAGTGAGAGCAATACAGCTCACACCTGGCATCGCACAGGCTGCCGGCCAAGGCCAGCCAGCTTGGCTGGTGTCTCCAGGGCACAGAATAGGTAGCTACTCTATTTATTGCTTGCTTGCTTTTCAATCATGTTGGCTGCTGCTCACCCTAACTCCGTGACACTGAACTTTTCTTTAGCTTTTCTGAGTCTTAGATAAACTTACACATATGGATCCGCTTCAGTCTGGCTTATGCTGCCTGATTCTGTGTCCAGGCATCCATTCCTCTCTGATTACAGCTTACAGCCCAGTTTCTTCCCCAGACCCCTTTAGATATGTTTTAAAGTGCTGCTGCACCCTCTGAATGCTCTGGGATGGGGCAGATGGCTGCAGACCTCCTCTGGCCTGGAGCTTGGTCCCCACAAGGCCTCCTGAGCCCATGCTGACACATGAGGATGGGCAGAGAGCATGCTGTCAGCGGACATTTAACCAGAGACCACTAGTCTCATTTCACCATCATTTAAAAAGTTTTTGTGTTCTGTTGCACACGATAATGTAGCATGTATTAGAGATGGTAGCAGGGTGCTGGCATATACTGAGAGCTGGGGTCCTTCCTCCTGGAGGTCTGTGCTGATCACCTTGCTCTACACATAACTTCTCTCTGCAGATGCTGCCAAGCAGAGGCTCATGTCTTGTGTCTCATGTACTAAATCAGAACCCTATCCATGTTTAATTTAAAGAAATGTCTCCCTTCTGCCAAATCTCCTTATGAAACATTTAATGAAAATGACACATCCTGTCAAAACTTTATGGTGCAAACTTTTTAACCACTTGTAATCAGGAGATAGATTTCAAGCAGGGGAAACGTCAACTCATCCACCCAGCAACGTGTGGGCCAAGTGCCTAAGTGCCTGGATGACTTCATCACACCCATGTGTGCTACCCCATGGCACAAGGATGAAGAAAAACAAGAATCAAAAGATTCAAGCATGCATTAGAGCCAAATGTAGCCCATTCACACCTAAAAGACACTGGAACACAAGCACAGGTGAAGGCGCACAAGTGTGGTCCATAACCCAAATCACATAAGTCTTGGCAAAAAATTTGACCAGCCATTTAGGGAATAGGGCATGAATCACCTAATTCAGACAGCCTTACTTGTGTTAGCAGTCCAGGAAGTGACAAAGTTCTGGGGAGAGGCTGGATCCAAATGCTCTAAATTCATAGCACTGGTGTTCCATCGCCACTCTCTTGCTTAGCGAAGCCGCGTGCCCAGGCCTAGGTACATTCTTCTGCTGGTGTGTCTCACTTGCATACAATGTACATGTACAAAGACATAAATAGTTTTCTACTTCTAAAACTGGATTAAAAACAAGTTTTCCGTCTCTTGGCAGGGGTTACCAGCTACATTGTTCTGCTCCTGGGTATGTGACAGCCCTGACTTGACTGTAGAAGACACCTGATTTAGGCCATCCCACCCTCTCACACTGCTCTTGAGGGAGAAGAATCCCTTTTCTCTTCAAATGGAAAAACTTTCCAACCACTTCCTCTGATTATTTTGTCTTTTTCTGCTATGTCTGTGTGTTCTTGGAAGGAGGGACAGTGCACTGCATGCAGCCATAGTCACTTGGTATTCAGGGGAAGTTCAGAGTTAGTGAGGCGCTTCTAGAGCAGCTGCAAAGGGCCTAATATAAATATGAAGAGCTGCCGAGATTCATGATTGCACCTGGCTGTCCTGCTGCTTTACAGCCATTGCAAATTAATTCTTTCTGCATGTGAGCAACTGAGTCAAGTCACTTAAACTGGTGGCCTCCTGCTGTCCTCTCAGGAAAAGAAATCAATGATTTGCACTGTAGAGACCCAGTCCCGTGCCAAGGGAGCCACCAGCTACTTTGCTGTGCCTTTCCATGACTGCTGGAGCAAGACAGGGAAGAAATTTCCGTTTAAAGTTCAGCTCCTGTATAACCCTGGATAAGGTTCAGTTACAGTCTCTGGACCAGCATTCCTTGGCACACGAAGGGAGCATGTGGATCTGCTCCCTCGTCCTGGTACAGCCCCAAACACAGGAGTGCAGAGGAAACAACTGTGTATTTTTCTGTTGCCTTCACTGGAGCATGCTGGCTGCAGCTGGAACACCAGGGAAAAGAGCGCAGAGCCTGTTTGGGAAAGGACATTGTTCAAAATGGCAAAAGCTGCTGAAGAAGCTGCTGCTGAATGCCTGGGCCACATGTCCCTGAGGCCCCTGTGCTGAAGGTGTAAACGCCAGCTCCCACAGGTAGCTCTGAGCTGTACAGCCATGCTGCCAGCAGAAGTGAATTGTGCTTCCCACACCACGTGGTGCTGAAGGACAGATCACCCTCTTTTGCTTTCCGGAGTGTCTGATTTATGGACCCATAGATCCCAAGCACTGCGGAGGCCCCGGGCAGCACGGCAGCGTTTGTGGTGCAGTATGTCTAATTCCTGTAATATATGCAAAGCTCTCAAAATGCTAACTTTTTATTTCAGTCTGTGAAAGAGAAATATATTCTCTCTTGGGCTGGTGACATTATTATCAGAGTTAATACCATCAGAGAGAAATGTCTCGTTTGTTTCTGTCCTGTGCTATATTCCTGGCTATTCTGCTGAGGGTGGGGGTGAGGGGAGGAAGATCCTCCAGCCTCCCTGAGACACAAGGGGGCCCTGTTGCCCATGTGAACATCACTAAAAATCAATTTCTCTTCAAAGTAGGCCAAGAGTGAAGTGTCTTCTAGATTAGTGTGCAGTGATCCACCATACATTCCTGCTCTTTCAAACACATCTGTGGGGAACATCAGTGTCAAGCAATCGAGGAGGATGAGGAAAGAGTGCAATAGGGTTGGATGGCTCTACTGAGTTCTAGGCTGCAGAGTCAGGACTCAGTTACTCACTTGACATGATCTGTGGTCTGAATCCCACACTTTGAAATAGGGGCGGAGTCCAGGCTGTCACCTTCGGCCTTACCCAGCCCTTCTTCCTTGCCAAGGCAGAATCAGGTCCACCTGAGACATTCCTGGTTGATATTTAGAAGGTTTTTTAGTGTGTTCTAATGCCTCATTAAATGACTATCTAATATGCTTGAACAATCTAGATCCCTATATTTGCTATTTAGGACATATTACTGGCCAATGGTTCAGCTGTGTCAATACTATAGAGCCAAGAAGCCAGAATGTCCCACTTCCCAGGGAACAAGGCTCATACACCAAATAGGGCCACCACCTGAGCTCCGTGTCCTGCCAAGAAGAGGACTGGAGGGGTATATGGAAGTCCCTCAAACCTCACATTGGTTCCCCACATCCTTGGTACAAGGGCAGTGTTAGGTGTCCTTCATGTTCCCCTCTGGAGTTGCTTTGTTCCCCATAAAAGCCAAGGAGAGACAGAGAAGTGTCTCAGTCAATCAGTTTGTTCTTAAATGGCCCTAAATAGCCCTCAACCTCCCCCAAGCAGCACGGGGCTCTGGCTGCTCAGGGTGGCAGTGCCTTCACCTGCCTCTGGGATTCAACAGAGCAGACCTCACCTGAAGGAAAAGAATGTGAAATTGAATATTAGCAGAGGAGTTGATGATTTGTCCATCCAAGCATTATGGACCTGATTGAGTACACAGTGCTACACATACACATATGTGCTTGTTGCTTTTTAATGCCTGTGGCAATCGCATTTCTGCTTGACCCAAGTTTTCCGTATTTGCAAAAGTAAAAATGCTATTATTGCTGACCATAAAATTATTCAGCCCTTTTATACATAGCTATAGCAGTTGAAGTGCTCCACTGATTTTCAAGGATGCAATCGAGGATTTGTGTGCAAACAGTGCATAAATATGTACTTTTGTTACTCAGATGTAGTTTGCCTGTCAAATCTGGATGAATTTGCTGTTTTTGCAAAAGTGGTCACTGCAGAAGCTTTCCCAAACTCCCCAGCAGTAAAAAAATCCACATTCTGTGTCTTGTCTGAATAAGCAATTTTTTCATCTCTTAATCTTCTTTAATAGAATTGTATAAAAAACAGGCTGTAGTGAATTTTGCTTCAACATTTTGCTGCAACAAGAAATCCCAAAGTCATTAAAGAAATTCCCTATAATTTTCAAAGACGAATCACCCTTCTTTTTCAACTACTTCATCAAATTAAGACCAGACTCTGCCATCTGCCTAACAATAGTTTCTATATGTTGATTTAATAAACATATTATGGTACAAAACTGAAGAGAATTAGGATAAATACTAGGATATGTATATATTATACTAAGATCTATATCTTGAAAGTACACCCCAAATCCACACATTTAAAGTCTTCTTTCATTTTACTGGCACCAGTATAGCTGTGAGGAAAAATTTAAACTGGAAATGATGCTCCTTTTCAAGGATAGAGTATTGTATAAAGTATCGAACACAGCATAGCAGAAAAAAAATATATTGTTAGGGCTTGCACTTGTATTCTCACTTGCATTATGGAAACAGGAAGATAAAGAGCTGAGGAGATGGATCTGGCAGGAATTTTTTCAGTTAAGGCATGTTTCAGTTAATGGCAAATTGTTTTTGTTTTTTTTTTTTTGCTTTTTGTTTTTTTTTTTCTGTGTTATTTATTAATAGGAAAATTCCTAATATTAACGTGGTACAGCTACTTCTGTCTCATGGAGGTATGCAGTTGGAGGTTTTTCCTTACTTTTGACTAGCATGTAATGTTACTGCTCCATTTAAATTTGATGTTCAATTTGTATGACTGTAGGGGGATTAAAAAAAATCCTGGTAAGAAATGATTAATGGTCAAGTCACAGCGATGAAATAAAAAACTAAAACTAATTAATTCATTATCTTACTCTAGCTCCCCAAATGACTGTATCAATTGCAGCCTAATTCCTAATGACTGGGACAAAGAGGTGACATATATCCTTGGAAGAGCTGAGGGACAAAACTTTTTGTATTCCGATAGATTTCCCTGAATATTCTTGCTCAGAAGGCAGAGCTCAGCAGTAAAAAAGAACACAGTGCTTTTGAGCTGAAGCAATAAGGTTCTTTCTAGAGTTAGCCGATGACCTTACCTATTCACTCCATCTCCTCTAAGCCTTCAGAGCACTAAAATGAGTTCCACACACATGACATTTGTATAACACTCCTCACTGAATAAATGTGCTCTTAAGCATGTTGCTCAGGTTTCCATGTCTTTTTACAAAGCTATTCCCTGCCTGTGAAAAGCAGTCTGCCTTCATCCAGATGTGCAAGCCGTGCCTTGAAAACATCACTCCTTTCCACCAGCGCCACTTATTTGAAGTCGTGAACACACAGCATGCTGGGTGCCCTCTCACACCACAGCTTATCCCTCCCTCTCCTCTCCAGCTCACAGGAACACATTTTGGGAGCTTGGCCTTACTCAATGCCTCTGACAAGCAAGGTAGAAAAGTCCGACATTTTGCTGGAAGAAACCCAGCACAGAAAAGCTCCGATCACTGAAATTTGCAGCTAAGCAGGCAGAAGTAGGTCAGGCCTGATGCTATTTGCAGACTGCTTTTCCAGGGAGTGGGGAATAGGCTGATCAGTGCCAGGGGTTAACATAGAAGGCTATGATGTCAGCTCACCTGTTCCCAAGGAGAGGTTTGTATTTGGCCTCCTCCAGTGATGCCTGCATGCTCTTAGAGCTTATTCTAACATGAAGAGCTACTAAGGCTTTCTTCCCATGTGTATTTCACCCAGGCTGCTGTTGCAAAGCCTCGGTCTTTGCATTACTCCTTTCTGCCCCTCTACATCCAAGGAAGACCTACAAAGTCTGTATCTCTCTATTAGGAAACTGAAGTCATGTTTTATATTTTACATTCAACAGCCATGTAAAAGTCACGTTTGGGCTTAAGTCTGATTCGATTTAAGACTCAATTTATCTTCATAAAAGAAAGTTTACCGTTGTGCTTTTATATTTGGCATATTGTCAAAAGAGAGGTGTCCTGCCTGGCATTCTCAGGGCACTGCTTATTTTCTGAGCATTTTCTGGAACTCAGAAAAACAGAGAGTGGCAGTGTTATATCGCTGCTGTGCATTGCAATGTGTCGTGGATATAGCAGTGTCTTCCTGGGACACAGCTCACCCTGAACCACAGCTCACTCCACTTCTCACCAGAAAGCTCCTGTTGCCCTCAGGAGGCAGGATTTTGATGAGTCTGGACAGTATTTTGGCCTGAATGAATTAAAAATGGGTGATTTGTAAATACGTGGGTGTTGATTCAGGTGTTAAAAGGAGGTTACTGGGGCTTTGCAAAGAAGACGATCCAAAATATCAAAACCATAACCCGCAAACATGGTTGGCAGATGGGCCATTACCCTTCAAAAATTGCTGCAGTTCCAGTGCTGATACCAGCTTCATGCTCTGCTTCTTTTGGTTATATCTTTCTCATATGTCACTACAGTGTGTGCCACTATAGGATCCCCTTTCCAGAAAGTTCGTTTATGTGGTATTTATATGGCAGAGACATCTGTCTCTTTCTTTTGTGAGCCTGTGCTCTGGTTTTGATTTAGTGTACTGGGTCCCTTCAGTGCCAAGAAAACACTCTGCTCCTCTCAGGCTGATAAATTCTAATGATTGCTCTCATTCTGTTTTCTTATGTGAGGAGACATTTTAATATTGCCTTCTTATCCATCAAACCTCTTCTTCATCTCAGGGACTCAGGCAAGTATCTGTTTGGGAAGTGATTTCTTGTAAGTGTCATTTTCTAAAGGTGAACTTCTCACGGCCACTGCTTTTAATCATATTTTAATGGCAAAGGGCTTGCAGAGGGATTATGTAATCAGAAGGATGGCTTTGCATATCCTCCCAAGGGCTTTGCCACTGTTGGACTCAGCCTGCTTTCCCCATCCCTTGCCTAGCAATCATGAAGAGGAAGGGAAGGGTGCTCTTCAAGCTTTATGTTTTTCAAGCTCGGAGTTGACTACTCACCCAAAATGTAAAGCAGAAAGCAGTTCCTGGAATCTGTGAGTCTCATCTCAAGAAAAGACATGTATTTACATTCATAACCACCAAAGGCATTTAATTTCTTGCAGTGAGTCTGCAGTTCACAGTAAATAGCTATTTGTCCTCATGTCCAGGGAACAATAAGATTGCAAGTGCTTTCTGCTGGCAAGAATCAAACATCTTGCTTTTGTCAGTAGGTATTTGATATGCAGGAGCAGCCATGGAGACAGTGAAAGCAGCCTTGTACCACTCCTTTGCACCTGGGCAGATGAGCAGTATCAGGCTCTGGTTAGGCAGCCTCCAGAGGCTGGTGACACCAAACACTGCAATTCTCAAACAAGGGAAAAATAACCAGCCTAGGGACAAGAAATGTGTTTCAGCACAGTTTGTGTCTGGGTGGCATCTATTTTCCCTCTATCAGGCTCCATTTTAGGCACTTTGAGCAAAGCATCTTTTTTGGTATTATATTTTCAAGAACATGGTATGTTTGACTCAGGAGCCAGATCTAGTGCTGGCTATTGGTCAGAAATAAGAGAGAGTACAGTTTGTGAATAATCAGTCTTTAAACAATACTGAAAGAAAACTACATTCATTTCCTAATCTCAGTCTTTTATGTGTTGGCCAGTGCTGGAGAAAGAGCACCTGGCCCCTGGGAGGTATTGTGCTCTGTCTGGAGGCATCACTGGGTTCAAAGGTGCATGTAAGCAATGTGTCACTCATTCCCCACCACCTCGTTAGTAGCTGGTGAGGATTAGTATGACAGATGAACCTGAAATATTTTGCTGCTGCATTCTTTGATCTATTTTTACTGCTCTTTTTCAGCCCCACTGCAAATAAAACTCTGAACTTTATTCTCCTCTTAACCCTAAACTTAATATTAACCCTAAAGCAACTGTAGCTGAACCATTGGCAATTTTCTCTGGCCATTACTTGTACTAAATACTTCTCACAACTACCAGCTCTGAAGCCTTTGCTTCCCTTGTGCAATCCCATTTCAGTCTCACTGCTCTGGGTGAACTGGCATTTCTCTTTCAACCCTAACCCTAAACATGGGTTGGGAAGCTCACCCAGACTCTCATTTAAAAAAAAAAAAAAAAAAAAAAAAAAAAAAAAAANAAAAAGGCGCAGTCTTTCTTTTCCTTTAGTAATAGGGCTAGAGAAGGGTTCGGATTAGGAATAGATGTAGAGTAAGGGTCACAAATGGGTTAGGACTTGGGTTGGGGCTGAGAAGAGGAAAGCTCTTGCTCTGCCTAGGGAACTACAGCTTTTGGAAAGGTTCCTAGTTCCTTTCTCACTACCAAGATCCCCCTGGGAAATCCCTTGCTAGTACCCTGCAAGGAGATGATAATTTCATAAGAAAATGAGGTGGTGCATTCCCGTAAAAAAGAACTTGTTTCCTGGTTTTCTTCCAAGTACAGATGAAGCACAGATTTATCATACTTCCTTACAAGCCTTCATCTGAACATTGGTCACTTTATTCTAAGCCGTTTTTCTTTCTACAGTGCCTCTTTCCTGGCCCCAGGTGTGGATTGCTGAGAGGACACACGGACAGGGAGCTTGTGCACAGCAGAGCAGGTGGGTGGAGCAATTCTCTGCTCCCTGACTCTGTAGAGCAGGTTTATGTCCTGCCTTGCTTGAGCACAACAGGTCTAGTACGATTACAAATACAGCAGTGACTGAGATGCTTATGTTGTAATATCCCTGGGGTGTAAGTATTTGGGGAATAAAGGTTTCTGTTATGGTACAAAACCCTTCTCTGGGCATAGTGACTGAGAAAACAACAAATGGAAATGTGACTAGTGTATTAACACAATCCCAACAGGCATGCTTCTCTTCCCCCACAGGTGCTGGAGAAAGGAAATCTGAGTGGAGAGGGCTGGGTTTCTTCCATCTGCACTAAAGAACAAGTACATAGCCCTGAACCCAGCACGGTGACATGCTGCAGGCAGTGTTGAAAAGCCAGCTATTGCCGCGTCATATCTGGTTTTTACTTGCTCTCACACGTCAGCAGACTCTCTGGATTTTGCAAACAGGCTCGCTTGTTTTGGTTTTTTGTTGCTTTCATAATAACCCATATGAGCTCTTTTTTAAATTGCCACTGTGAGTTCTTCCACTTACATCACAGTTTTTTGACACTTCAGTTCTGAAGTATCATAAAACCTAGATTAATAGTGTAATGGGAATTTGGAGAGCTGTAACATACAAGCAGTAGGTGTTCATGAAGCACAATTATAATACTGACATAATCAACACTGCATTCAGTTGACTAAATTCTTATATTTTAAATGACAATAAAAAATCTCCATGTAAGAAAAATTAAGGATGGTGCAAATGCAGGGAAAAGTCAAGGCAAGTTCGTCTATTTCAGTGGACAACGTGTCAGAGCTGTCCTGTTGCTTAAAGCCAGTGGTATTAGTGCACACCATGCTTCCCAGCTCCTGCAGGTTTAAAGGCACGGGAAGGTAACACACAGCTCCTGATTGAGGAGTTTAGGATGGGATGGGGGGAAATGGTGTACAAGAGTTGGCAAGGGTGCTGGACACTGGCACCCTCAATATCCCTACAGGCAAAATTGTTTTGTTTGAGACCTGCTTCACCAGTCTCCACACAAGGCATGGATGATGCATGTCTTACATGGCTACAGATCGTCTCTAAAGGTTTTACACTTTTATCATCAGTTTCCTTAACCTTTCATGTTATATCAGTACATGCTCAGCAATCTGAAGACAGATTGCACATCAGATAGGTCAGATGAGTCTTGGCTGACCTCAAAGGGTAAATTATATTTAAAAGGAAAAAGTGCTGCCTCCTTGATCTGTTTCTTACAGGTTTTTTCCATTTTAATTTTAAATTTTGTGTCAAAACAGAATAACTCTCAGAAAATGCCTCCCCCCCACCTGTCTCTCTTCCAAACATGGGCTGTTTTCAAGACACAATGGTGCAGAGTAGCCCTAATGAAGTTCTACCTCTTGTTAAATAGAGACTTTATCCATGCAGCAGTTTTAGCCCAGTGGTGGCAGCCAAGCCAGGCACACCCACTGCTCTTGGGCTATTGCACTGATTCTGCACTGGTGACCAGTCCCTGTCCCATCTCTGCTGCTCTTCACCACTCAGGACCTTATTAGCAGGCCACCACTCATACATGGACACTCATTTATGTAATTCTTTTCTAGCTTTCCTTCTCTGGGCCCAGAGACACCCTTGAAATGCAAATATCTCCCATGATTTTTGAAAACAGGTGCTCTCTGCCTGTGAGAGAGGTGAGGCACAGAGAAAATAGCCCTCAGTAAGATGTCTGAACCCTCCATTTCAGCATTTTCTGAGCTCCAGTGGCATAGGGCTTAATTGAGAAAATCGTCTAAGAAAGGCTTCACTGAGTGGAGCACATCAAGAGAGAATAAAGAATGAGGTCCTGGTTCCATCCACAGAAGCTGTCGTGATTTATTTGCTGTCACTTGAATCTACATTAAAAGGCTTGCTGTGACTTCATCAATTTCTTTCCATTCTGATTGTCTCGATCTCTGCTGATGTTTGAGGCCTGGCTTGTTATATTTGAATTTGAAAGATACGTAGCCACCCAGGCCTGGCAGCATGCTACCATTAACTTCTCCTGCCCAATAGGCTTTTGCTGGTCCTTTGTGGAAGATGAAAATGGATGAATCAGCTTCAGAGGCTTTCTGGATTGTACAAACCCCATCCTTCTTCCTACCCAAGTAAAGGAAGAAGTCCTGCTAATGAACCCATTGGAGGAGGGCTATCTGCTGCTCTGTAGCAGTGACATCCAGTGCTGCTGTGAACTTTTTGAGCAGCCATTTCTAAATTGGGAAGTCTCAGATAAGAAGTCAATACGTATTCACAGTTTGATCCCCATTAAGGGCTAAAGTGATGCCACGTTTCACCAGGAGAACATTAATGCTATCAATTTTTCAGCTTTCTTACTTTATTTTCAGCATGTCATGTCCCTTCATATTTAGCATGTTATGAGGGACCACTGGAATTCAATTACTGCCTGTCACTGCTGTTTATATTGATTTATAGATCATCCATTTTGACAAGTTCATTGCCAAGCTTTAATATGCCTTAATAGCTTTATTGTTTATTAATGGTAATGCAGTGGTCAAGTCTCCAGCCTGCAGTAAATGTCAGTCCTTCCTTTCAGTGGTGGCCTGTGGGCTGCACAGGATGAGTGAACAAGTAGCCATGACCAGGTGTTTGCCAGCACCCTCCTCCCCCTGCCCAAATGCCACCGGCATCAATTCCTTTGGTTAATGACCTCTACAGATTTCCGTCAGCACCTCCAATAAAGAATTAAGAAGAGATTTGTCTAACAGCCTCTTGTCAGGAGGACTAACGTGCCCAGCAGTGCCAGTGGGGTTTTGGCAGTGCCGCAACGTGTGGTGCTGCCGGTGCTGTGGTGCCTCTGGGCACAGAGCAGCCCTGGCACACTCCACGCCTGGCTCAGCACAGAGACCATACCTTACCTTTAAAAAGATATTGAGTAACACTGCCCCTGGTCAGCATATCTGAACAGAGTAACATAGCCGAGACTATTATGGGGAATACAGAGGTGAAAAGTGTATGTGCATCATGGGGCTTTTTTTTGTCAGGCTAGGTAGAGTTTTATAATGAGGGCAGAGTTCACTGGTGATTATTGCTTAGAAAAGTTTCCATGGATAGCTATTTTTCTTTCTTTTCTTTCCAACTGGCTTTTTGAAATATCAATTTACCATAGGAAAAATCCTCCTCAAAAGCAGGAGTCCCCAGGCACTGTGGGCCAGGACTATTTCAATGCACTAGTGCCATAAAAAAAAGCAATGTCCTCAGCAGTAACATAATGGCTCGTATTTCTTAGGCATAAGCTGTTGAACATTGGTAGGATAAGAGAGGAACAGCAGCACATTTCTGAGTATTTTCTACCTAGAAATACACAGGCCAAATTTTTCAAATGAAGCTGTAGCTGTTTCTCCATGCATGGGTTTGTGTATTTTCCCCTCGCCACCGTCAGCCGCCCTTGCAGCGCCGAGCACGGTGGTTTGTTTTTCAGGGCTGTTTGCAATCCCAGGATGGCTGCAGAGGAGAGCTGCTGCAGCTCAGAGGTGCAGGGCTGAGCTGTTTATCCAAGCTGGGGAAAACATGAGGTGCAAATCCTTTCCTGAACAGCAGCTATCAGCAGCTCAGGTTCCTTTGCACAGCATTGCGCTCTCCTGTGAGCTGCTGACAATGGCAGCCAAGGACTCTTTTCTTTCAAGACCCTTCCAGAAAGGTTCCTCCTTCCCAATATCTTGCTCAGCAGTGCTGAGCACCTTCAGAGAAATAAAATGATATGCTCATTTCTGCCTTGGTCTGCTGCATTTCCCCAGGAGCCTTAGTTCATATATTCCTCTCACCTTGACTAAAATGATGAGAAATGGATATCACTTACACTGTCTTTCTCTCTCTTTCACACACACCCACAAACACACACATAGATGTATTTAAAGAGACAGCTTAAAACCTAAGTTATAGCCCAGGAAAAACAAATAAAGGTGGGTTGTTTGTTTTTTTTTTCTCCCTCAAATTCAGTTTTCAAAGTGAATTCAGAGGGAGTTGCCACTTTGGCTGATGAGATGAGACCTGTTTTAATCACTGCTGTCCACTGTCAGGTATGTCAGGCAATTTAGCTTCAGGTGCATAATGGCAAATTATTATAGAGACAGAATGATTTTAAGTTTCTAGACAGTGGGAGCATTCCCAGAATCCATTACTGCCTGATTAAATTACTCAGATTTCTGTGTGTGAAGGTTTTGTACAGCAGCATGTAATCCATGAGAGTAACTAATCATATCATATTGATTTAGATGCTGCTAGAATGGGAAATCTAATTGTAATACTGTGAAAGCTTCTTGGGGAATCTGTACTAATGATTGCATTTGTAATCCCATTTGCAGGTGAAAGTTCTGAAGCGCAGCTGTGAGACGAATAGCAATGACAACGGCTTGGACACAGCCCCGCAAAATCAGGTTGCCAAAGATGAGACGAGCAGAGGTTGTCCTGATGACTTAGCAGCAAGTTTACATCCTTCTGGTTTTCTCCACTGATGCTTCCTGGAACTTACATGTACAAAAGAATGTGAGCAAAAGGTGCGGGCAAAGTTGAGAAAGGAGGCAGAATTCAGCCCCCTGTCCTGCCTAACTTGGGAGGCCATCCCGGGAGGCAACACTGCAGTCTGAGCTCTGCTGTGTTGTTGTAAAGAATAACATTCTTTATTGTTGTTTGATTCTTCTTTAAATACAAGTTTCTACAGTGTTTCTTTTGTGTTTCGTGATTGCCAGAAACTTGATCTGCCTTGACCTTTCATGTCTGTTCTCTGGCAATGTTATCCTCTCTCTTTTTTTTCCTTTCTGGAATATGTGGGCTATTAACATGTGAATTATATGAACTGCTTTTTATCTTTCCTCTTTGTGATATCATTGCAGAGCTGTATAAATATAAAAACATAATGTGATGAATTGCTTTGCTCCCTTACTGTCATGGGATTTTTGTAGCTGTTGTGTTTTTTTTTTCAATTTTCTGACATGTTTATAAAGAAATATAAATATAAATAATCCTATCAAGAGAACCATTGCATCTCTTGCATACACCAGAACTTGGGAGATGGTTTGATGGGTGAGAGAGCACAATTACCTCAGAGAAGAGCTGCCCACCAGACTTTGACAAGGACTTGAAACACAGGTGCAGCAAGCTTTCAGTCTGGGGGACAGGTCCCTTCAAGACACTAAAGCCTCCTTTCCAACATGCGATAGGGCTCAGCTCTCTTTCCCTCTTCGGCCCCTGCCAGCATGTGATTTTTGAGGCCCAAAAAGCCATGTGTCTTACAGGTGACATCTGGTTTGACTCTGAATTAGTGGCCAGTTTTGGAGAATAGTGGAAAAGGCTCTCCGTGGGAAGTTCATCCTTCCCGTGGGAGCTGACTCAGACAGATGCCAGGCTGGATTTCACAGCCCTGTGCCCTCTCCTGCTCACCCTGCAAACCACATCAGGGAGCCCTGCAAAACACCAGGGCTACATGTGCTGCCATCACCTTGCTGAGCACTCCAATGGGATGAAGAGCAGGGCCTGTGACAGGGATTTTCCTGGGCAGCCAGCCCCAAGCAGGACTAAGGCAACAGATATAAACCACAAATTTCATCTGCATCCTTCCTGCAGGTGCTCTGCAAACTCACCACGTCCTTCTGTGCATGAAAGCTTGTGAAGAGAGGGGTAGTGGCCCACCCGAGGGAAGCTCATCCCTGCTGCAGCTGTTCAGTGCTTCCCAGTTTGCTCTTCTTGTCCATGCTTTGGGTGAACAGGTAGAAGGCAGAATAAACTGGGGCCTTGGGCAGATGCTACCTGGATCCAAACAGGTTTTAAAATGTTTACAGTGAAACATTAATTATTTTTATTGCAGTGTATTTTCTTGCACAGTTCAAGTGTAGTTTAATCCCATTCACAACAGAGAGGTTCTGAATAATACGAAAGACGTAAGAAAACCCTGAGACTTTGAAATAAGCCTCTATTACAGTTCCTAGTCATGAACAGACATTGCCTTATATTGGGGAGATCAACAAAACTGGAAATTAATTAATGACAGTTTAAATAGCCTTTAGGATATTCAGTTATATATAGGAAAGCATTTCACAAGCATGTTTAATGGATGGCTGTCTATTATGTGTCATTGAAACCCAAGGGGTGTTTATTTAATGTCAAGGCTTCTCAAAGTTTTAGAGAGCATTTGAATTTAGGATAAACTACAGTTTGCTTCCTTGACAGGTATGCAGAGGTCTAAATGCTTTGGAAATTCATGCTGGGAGTGCTCATTTTTAGTAATATAGATTCCCAACAGCTGTGAATCACATTTCTAAAGAAGGTCTGCAACCAGAGTCAGTTCCTCAGGCTGGCATGATCCCTGCCAGGCGGGAACAGGACAAGATGGAAGGAAGCAAGCAAGCAGGCAAACAAGCCTGGTTCATGTGCTGTGACCCTGTACTCAAGGACCACAGTAAATGTGTCATTAAAAGATATTACACTAAAAATATACACAGATTTTCCACATCACTGAGTTTTTCATGGAGAACCATACAGCAGTGTCCCAGATATCTATTGCTGCTCAACAATGGGCAATAATAAGAAGAGCATTTAATGAGATAATTTAAGTTAAATCACATTAAGTACAAGATTATCAGATCCTGACTTACTGTGAAATTACTGGCTCTTTTCCACCATTATATGAGATATACTTCCTAAAGTCTCAAATTCCCCTGACAGAGATTTCCNCCCTGCCAGGCGGGAACAGGACAAGATGGAAGGAAGCAAGCAAGCAGGCAAACAAGCCTGGTTCATGTGCTGTGACCCTGTACTCAAGGACCACAGTAAATGTGTCATTAAAAGATATTACACTAAAAATATACACAGATTTTCCACATCACTGAGTTTTTCATGGAGAACCATACAGCAGTGTCCCAGATATCTATTGCTGCTCAACAATGGGCAATAATAAGAAGAGCATTTAATGAGATAATTTAAGTTAAATCACATTAAGTACAAGATTATCAGATCCTGACTTACTGTGAAATTACTGGCTCTTTTCCAGACAGAGATTTCCTTGAGGTCTGAAAAACGCAGAGCAGATATAGAAATGCTTTAATGAATGCAGTCTCCTCTACTTCACTGTATTACTTTCTTCTCTTTTTCTGGGCTGCAAAAAAAAAATCAGTAGTGAGACTGGGACTCTCAAAGTGATGCTGACATCCATCCAACCATTTCAGTTTCTCCGGAGATTGCTCCGTGTCTATCAACATCTAACTGGGTTGAGGTTTTAAAGCGTATGTTGCCATCAGCTCGGCTGCCTTCCTGTCAGCTGGCAGATCTGTGATCTGAGCTATCCTCTTTCTGATTTGATTTTCACATTTCCCAGTCTTTTGTCTGTGATGCAGTCTTGGTAGGTGTGTGAGGACTGTTCCCCAGCATATATCACAGCTGAGCTGTTCTCTGTATAATGCATGAGTCAGGGGTATGAGCCACACAGGCCTTGTTGAGCTATCCTGGGTTGGACTTCTGCTACACACGCCCACACCATTGTAGCAATTTCAAGCCTACAAACAGGGCTTTTTGATCCACAGCATCAGAGGGACTGAAAATAACTGTGATTAAGGATAAGCAGAGTATTTATATATATATATGCTGAAACTGATAGAAAATGCAGTAAGTATAAGATTGAAGAAAGCATTGAATAAAGAGTTTGAGGAAGCAGGCTCATTCTTTTACCCACCAGACCAGAAGGTATGGTCCACCCATGCTGGCATTTTCAAAGCTATTCTTGTTCCTTTCTTTCCCTGCCCAGCCTGTGCCAATGGCAGGTTCAAACTGTGAGGGTGCTGTTGCTGCCCAAAACTGTTCAGAGAACAAGTGCAAGGCGATGAATAAAGAACTCAAGTCAGAAAATTTGGGATGGATGTGTGTGCAGTTCAAGGTACAGCATCCTCCGGAGCATGTGGACCTGTTTACCCACAAGGCAGTGTGGGGTCTGCAGAAAAGGGATCCAGCGGGGTCTGGCTTCATGCCCTCAGTTGAGGGCCACCAGCAGGGTCTGACTTTGTGTCTGAAGCCAAAGGGCACCACTCACACCAGGACGGAAGCTTCCCAGCTGAGAGAAGTGAGACCTCTCCCCTTACCCGACTGCTGCCCTGTGGAGTTTTCACCCCAAATCCATGTTCCCGAAGGCATTTTGCATGATGTCTGAAGTTTCTTAAAGCAGCAGTAAAAAAAAAAAAATCCATCAAAAATCTCAACTCTAAAGCAGATGAAATCCTATAAACAAAAACTCCTGAACAGTTCTCCTTTATCACTGCTGAAGTCATAAGGGCCAACCTTGCTACGGCTGGGTGACATGCACAGGGTGCTGAAAGGCATCCCTGGCTGCATGATCACTTGGTGAAGAAGACATGTCAACCACTTTCTCTGGAGTTCCTGCTGTGATACTTCTCAGCAAACAGGATTACTCCCATTTCATGCTCAGTTTGCATGTTTGGGGTTTTTTTTTCAGAAAGGAAGAGTGGGGTTTTTTTTGTGTTTTGTGCTTCCCTGTAATTAATCTGTAGCACAGATATATGCTTTCTTGTGCTAGGCTTCTTTTTCCCAGTATATTCAGGCTTTATATCTCAGTCAACATATTACCTTCCCCTGAAAAAGAATTATTTCTGTAATCAGATTAGTGCTGAATTTATACGAAGTCTGAAGTATAGCTTTACTCACTTGATTATTCAGTTTGCTATAAATGTTGGGAATAAATTCTAAGAGAGTGAATCAAGCAATTTATTTTTTACTACACTTATACATATTTCTACTTATTTGCCATGTACCTTTACTACCCAGCTCTAGTTGTACAGAGCAGAAAAAAAAAAAATGATGCTTAGCAAGACTGTATGACCTATCTGAATGCTGAGATAAGGGCTTTAAACAATTTTTCCAGTAGAAAACTCCTAAAGTTCCCATGAAATTTCTTCTGAGGTAAGACCTGTGAGGGTTTTGGCTTTTCTTTTTTACACACACATTGCTCATCTGAGATGTTGAAGGGATGTTGTGATAGAGAGCAGTTTCCCTACTGCTGCAATAATGAGAGCAATGGCAACAGAGTTATTCTGTTAATGCCAACCCTGGCATATGAACTCACTTCACCCATTAATGCAACATGATTCACAATTCTTTTGTGTGTGTGAACTTCTATATGGTCACCCAATGTTGAAATTATCCAGACTGGATGGTGTCTGTGCATTCTGTAAACAGTGTTCACTGTGAGTGGTATTGTTTGTCTTAAAGGCAGGTGTTTTAGGACATTTCTAGGACAAACATGCTGGATATGAAATATAAGCGTAAGCGTGATATGCATATGAACTGAGAAGATGCACAAGTAACAGTTCTTTTAAGTCCTAACAGGTTTCTTTATTTCATAAAATTTAGGAGGATTGTTTCTTGAGTGTTAGGGAAAGAGTTAATAAAAGTAAAGTCTGAAGTTGGCAAGTTATTAATTTTCCATTCAGGAGTAGATTGCTCTGAATTCAATTACCCAGCTGCAGAAGTGCTTCCCAGTATTTGATGGCATCTTCTCAAACGTGTAAACGATGGTGTGCACATGGTGCTACTCAGAAATGAAAGGCTCTGCATGTCACGTCAAGTTGGCCCTGCCAAGGTGTCCCCTGCAGGATGCCACATCCCTGCCCGGCAAAGAGCACAGGAACCTGGTATGAACTTCCATGAAAAGCAATCGTCAGGCTTTCCATGAGTTGCCTTTTCTTTGGGATTCTCTAGACCTTGAATTAGTTCATCATTATTACTGAGTTACGAGGAAAGATGTATTTCATGCTCTATTTCATCCTGCTTTCTGGAAGCCCCAAATATCATGCTGGAATTGAAATAACCCTCTTCAATCTGAGAAGTGTCCTGTGACTACTGGAGGTCCTATGAGGAATACACTTTTCTTGGGAAGTAACCAAGGGGCAGTTTTCAGTCTGAAAATTGCATCCGTGGTGACTTGATATCTCAGCCTGCCTGGTGATGCACTGACTGGCAGGGGTTATCTTTGAATGCTGACTCCTCTTCCATCACAGCCTGTCTCCCAGCAGGCTGCAGGCAGTCACAGAGAAGAAATATGGATGCCACTGGCCATCCCCGCCACTGCTCTAGGGCATGAGGGCATATGTGCCCAGGAGGCCTAGATATCATTTCCCAGAAAGCGGGAAATATTGTGTAAAAATAATTTTTCCAGGATTTCTCACTGTTAGTTTTCATTGTCTTGAGGGTTGAAATTGCCAGTGCACACACTGGGGGAGTCAGTCTGGAAGAGGAACAGTTAGATCCCCGTGGCAGGAAGTACTCCTTCAGTCTCATCTTTCCTACCCATAGTGTTGTTCTCATTAATTTTTGCTCCTAGTAATGTCTCTGTGTGTAAATAATTCTAGTCTCTCCTCTGTTTTCACAACCATCAGGGATTTACAGAGCCTGAAATAAGTAAGTTAAGCACTGAGAGTGTTGTAAAATAGACGAATATGCACCACCAGAAATACCACATTATACTGGCATAGCCCAGGGCCCACTGCTCCCTCAGGTGGGCCACATCACGAAGCCCTTGCAGACCATAGCAGCATGAAAGCTCATATACACTTTTTGGTATGGTATGGTATGGTATAGTATAGTATAGTATGGTATAGTTTTGTATAGTACAGTACAGTATAGTCTAGTGGTTTTTTTAATGGTGGATGGTATGGGATGCTTTAGTCTTCTGTTAAATTGCATATTGTTATTTAATACTAGAGAGCAACCTGAGGTGGTGCTACACCCCCTTTTGTGTGTGTGTGTGTGTAGCTCTGAGATTTTATTAGTAAACAATAATAGTTAAATAATTTGTACATGATTTACCAATTCTATCTCATCCCAATAAAAATACAGGGTTGCATGTGCCTTCAGATGCTTAAAGGAACAAGCAGGAGCAATCCAAATTTCCTGACCAGTTTATGGCCAGTTGGCCATCCTTGGCTAGTATGCATTCACAGGTCCCAGCACTGGTAGGAAGGAAAATTGCTCTGCAAGGTAAGGTCTAGAAAGCAAATATTCTTGGTTTTACTTTCCTGGTGCCTGTTTTTTAAGGTCTTTACAATGGAATTGAAGTCTAGTAAAAATAACATATTTCTTTCCCCTCCCATCTGAATGTCTCCAAGCTGTTACACTCACATAAAAGTTTAGCATCATATGTCAAAAATACTGTCACCTCTACTTCAGAAACAGAGCAACCAGGGCCCAGAGGAACCTCTGACAGTCTGCCCTGGGTCGCAGGTATATTAGATGGGGACCTAGAAAACTTGGTCCTTTTCCATGATATGACGGAGTGCTCCCTAGGGACTTGTCCCTTCAGTATCCATATTGTTCAGGCATCAGGGTCTGGAGGCTGAGGGTTTCCAGCCATCAGCAGCTCCTGCCAATCTCTGCCTCTCACAGCCCTGCAGTCCCAACAGCACAGCAGAGGGTGAAGGTGGCCGGTCACCACATCGGTGGTGGCACCTAGGTCACATTTGTCCTGCAGAGACATGCTCCTGGTGGCTGTGCTTATTTCAGGGTACTTTCTTCTATTTTTCACCTGATATAAGAGGAGAAGGTTGACAGCCATGACACACAGTTTCTTCCGCAGGCTACTCTGCCAGAGCTGCTTTTCTCAGTTGCAATCCCAAGTCATTTTAAATAACTCCCCAGCAGCTCTAGCACACACTAATGTGATTAGGCCACTAGCTTCTGTGACCATATTGCTTCATACTGCATTTCAGACAGTAAATGCATTCCTCCCCTTGGAGCCACCTCTCCCAATGGCCCCTGGTGCCTGAGATGTTTATAGCAGTACAGGAATCCATCACTGTGCCCCTGTGGCAACAACTGCACTCGTGTTCACCCTCTCTCCTAGCACAGACATCATGCATCCTGGAAGATTTGAACAAGACCAACTGCACTGTCATCCTGCATCCTCTTTTGAAAGTGTGGTGGCGTTTTAGGCCAGGTGGAGGAGCACAGTGGTCACGGCAGGGACAGGACACAGTGCTGGGTGCGGCAGGCAGCTGGCAGTGGGATGAGCAGGGAGCCGAGAGCACAGCAATTAGGCAACACATTCTGTTTCCTGCTACAGGCAATATTTTCATAGACTGTAAAATCTCTTTTCCTAGCAACGGCTGTCCTCTTTCTTGATTTAGTACCTATGGTGCTGACAGTTTAAAGTCATGTTTATTTTACAGGTAGCTTAAACAAATCTCTGGGAAGGTGGCTCTTGCCCTTTGAGGAAGATAGACTGGGTCTCTTTCTGCACAGCAATACCTTTAAATGGGTGTCTACGGAGCTATGAAGAATTTTCTCACTACCAGGATTTGAGGGGAGAAAACCCACTCCCCCTAGAGAACATGCATTTCTCTGGGGAAATCTCTTCTTTCTCTGCAGATGAACAAGTAATCAAGGGAAATCCTTCTAAGAAAATAAATGTCAGAGAAATGGGATTCCTGCAGACAGTTGTAGTTCAACCATATCTTCACTTGAAGGAATTTGACCCTATGTCACTGACTTAATTTTCCTTAAGGAAAACCAATAGGCAGTGTTGTGTCACTGAAGGAGCCAGTGTCACTAGTGCACACCTGGGCAGCCACGCTGCCTGTGGAAGCCTGGGGTCAGAAAAGCCTTTTCACTGAATAACTCTCTGTTAGAGTGTATTCTAAAATATGCAACTGTCTTAAAATAATGGGTCTCATCTTGATACAGCCAGTTAATTTTTCTAATGGTCTTCTCCTTCACTGGCAATTATGAGCACCATAATGTAAAGACAAGATAGGGAGCTGGGCTTTATATATTGCAGTATGACATATTTAGTATCAGCTGGGTTTTCCCAAGATTGTAGGATGATGATAACCAACTGAAGAATACTTCAGCTCTGCAGGACTACCAGTGTAGTTTATCAGTCTGAAAAAAGGTTTACTATCGTCTTCATATATAACTCTTGTGACAATGTGTCATGTGCAGATTTTACGGGGAGAAGCTGTCTTCTGAGATTCACTGCCATATATTATTTTTATGCAGGTTTATGTTTAGAGGCACTTACAGGTGACTAAGATATAGTGGTACTCTTTACCATGAGATGAAGTTGTGTGAAAGCCTGGCTGTACAACCTCTGTATTCCTTTAGTCTGGATTTGCCCTGTGAAGTACAACCAATACTGAGATGCAACGGGCTGGAGCTATCATTTGATTAAATAATTATTTCTAATGGAAGGGAAAATCAGTTAATTAAAAACATAGAATCACATAATGATTTAGGTTGGAAGAGACCTCTGGATGTGTCCGAGTGGGCTAAGTGTCAAAGCAGGTTGTTCAGAGCCTTTCCCAGCTGAGCTTTGAACATCTCCACAAGAGGAGAATCCAAACCAAGTTGGATGTCCTTTTCTGCTGTGTAACCATTCTCACTGTAAATATTTATTTCATTGTGACAATCTGTCATTCCCCATACTGCAACCTTTTCTACTTGACTGTATATCACTGTAACGAGCCTGGATTTGTTTTCTCTGTGGTATTGGAAGTCAGAACTTCAAACAGGGTAAAACAGCAGTGCAGGCCACCTTGGTCCATTTCTCTCAAGGCTAAACTAAGCCTGTTTCTTAGACTCTTCTCACACATTGTGTGCTCCTGACCCTTAACCCCCTCAGTAGCCCTGAGCTGCACTTCTTCCAGTTAGTTCATACTTACACTCTTCCAGCTTGTTGGGGCTGCTCTGAATGTCCTCCCTGTCCTTTTGCATACACACTTGCCCCCTAATTCAGTGTTACCTTACTGAGAGTACATCCTCTCCCAGCAGCCAGGTCACTGATGAAGGCATCACAAAATACCAGCCCCAGTATCAGTCCCCAAGGAGCACCACCTGGGACCGGCTCCTGGGTAGACAGTGAAACAGAAGTCACTGTCCTCTAACTTCAATAGTCTGGCCAATTTTTATGTCCCTTCTTGTCCATCTGTCTATTCCATATCCTTCTTACCTGGCTACAAAGTTACCATCGATGGTGCAGAATGTTGAAAGCTCTGCTAAAATCAACACCGCCTGTCCTCCCTTACTGCAGAGTTACACACTGCAGCACAGGGGCAATCAGGTCAGTCATCAGCGACCTGCCCTTCTTCCTCCCCTGTCTTTGTCTTTTATCAGATGAAATCTCTTACAGGACATCATATGTGCCTCCAGAAATACAGAAGTTGTGGCAGTCCCTTCTCTGTTGGAAAGGACATGCAGCAGGACAAATTTGCACCCTACTGAAGCAAAGGCTTTAAAGGACATGAAAACTTTTCTCCTCAGTAAAGAAATTTAAGCCAAGACCGGCACCTATCTTCTCCTAGAGACAGACGATTGCTGAGCACAAGCGCTCAACTCTAACACTCAGTTTTTGTCAGCCCAGATTTTGCAGTTTCTGAGAAGAAATGTATCTGATTCAAACAAGACCTGGCTTTGGTTTCAAGGTGCCAAATCAAGATGGAGAAGCAGTTTCCACTGCAGGCAGCAGTGTCAGCTGCCAAAACTTCATGTCTCCATGCACCAGAGAAAAGAAATATCCCTATTTCTCCTGTCACCATTATTTACAT
Organism: Mystacornis crossleyi; assembly: GCA_013400655.1. Taxonomy (NCBI): domain Eukaryota; kingdom Metazoa; phylum Chordata; class Aves; order Passeriformes; family Timaliidae; genus Mystacornis; species Mystacornis crossleyi. Next base: position 39,392 of record VYZQ01023939.1, read on the forward strand.
ATTTGCATTATCATTGCACTCACAGACCAGGCTTCCCAATGCAGGACGCTGCAGAAAGTCTAAGATAAAAGAGCGGCCCCTTCCCTACAGCTCTCATATGCTAAGCCACTATTTTCTCCTCTGCCAAGCAGCTGCCAGGTGCATCTCTGTGTATCTGTGAGAAGCCTGAGCTTCATTTTTTTTTTTTTTACAGAATTTAAAAGATTTGCTGCAGTAAAGAGCTATATTTTGTGGCTAAAAAGTCAGAGAGAGAACAGGCTCAGCATAATTAATTGTGGAGTACTGCAGCCCCCATGGTGCTGACTGATCTCAGTAACCTGAGGGGGGTGTCACACTCTCTCGTACCTCCCCATGCTAATCAGGACCTCTTTTCTTTCAGCGGTGAGATTACCAAATCCAGCTCTGTCTTGCAGGAATGTCTGGGCAGGATTTATCAACTGCACACAAAAATCACATTCCCTTTCCTTATACTGCTTCTGAGGATATGAGGAAGTGCTTTTTCTGGGACTGTTCATCAGGCTTTATAATGCACTTAAGAACTGAGGCCGTGTAAGCTGTGAAGATGGCACAGAAATATGCACCAGTTTTATTTATATGAGTATCTGTTAGTGTAAGGGCAGTAGCCAGCCACTCTAAGGTATAAGCTCAAGCTTTATCTCAGAGGGAGATAAACAACTATTAAATAAGAGGTTAAATCTGTAGAAAGCAGTGGGAGCAAGTCTTGAGAAACAGAGAACACAGAGCTTTTAGAAAGACTCTGTGATTGTTTTATATTGATCACCATTACCAATAAGTGTAAAGACCAGAGAGTACTACACTGATAGATAACACTGGGGCTAAAAGATCAGAGTAATCTAGCAAGGATAAAACAGAGTTTTGGTAGGATCAGATAAGCTAGACAGAGAGGAGACATAATATTCTTGTCATCTCTACAAATTCTACGGTATTGCCCACTGCAAAACATCCTCTCTGTTGCCTCTAAAAATGGAAATCGAGTAGATAGAAGCTGGATATCAGGGTGGAGGCATTACAAAAATGCATTTCGCCAAACTGGTGCAAAGGAAGGTACTCCTCTGGTGAAGAGGAGTGTGTTTTTTGAGGAAAATATGCTTGAAGAAAAGAAGATTCTTTCTTTAAATTGCTTCTTAGTCCAATACAGGGGTATGCCACAAAAGTAGAGAAGGACCCTGTATTTCCTCATGTACTGCCTTGCTAAGATTTATTGTTTGAGGACTGTGGCTTATGTCTGATATACGAATGCCTGCTATTCTATCTTCCACTTGCTTTAAGAAACACTGTGCTTGCCTGAGCCTCCTGAAATCCCAACACGATCTGTGCTGTTCGGCTCTCTCCCGCAGACCACCCTGGTGGGATATGCCTTTGACAGCCTGCTGTCAGAGGATTTCCCTGCAGGCAAATTCTCTTTTTGAAATTCCTGACAGAAATGTCTTTTGAAAGGTTTCATTTTGTAAGTGCCTTTCATTTGCTCCCATACTGAAACCTCCTGGAAACTGGATTACCTTCCCCTGGATGTCTCTGGTGGGTGTTCTTGTACCCGAATAAAAGGATGCAGGATACAGGTTTTCTTGTCTGATTAGAGGAGTAATTTATATTCAGTTGATATCCAGAAAGCATGTCTGAAAATCTACAGTATGTGACATCTTGAAATAACTGGAGTATAGTCTACAGTGTTAATTAGGAATTACGTCTGTGTCCAAAAAATATGAAAATAAAGTATAACAAGCAAGGAATGCTAAAGATCATAAAGACTGAACGTACTCAGCAACGCCTAATTAAAGAGACTGCTAGTGTAACTAATTAATGAATCTTCTTTTTCAAGATGATCCTTCTAAATGACAATGCTCTAAAATGTGACTTTTCCATATTCATTTGAGATCAGGCACCAAAAACCACATTCCAGTTAGAGAACAAAAATAATGACACCACACCATGACTAATGCCCTGGAGGATGGCCACAATCAGGATGCAGGGGTCCAGCCAGAGCAGGTGGCTGTGGACCACCTTTATGGACATTGATCTAAAACAAAATTAGAGCTGCTTCCCAAAAGATTACAGAATGTGGTAAGTTCTGTCCTAAGCAAAAGCTTTCCAGAACCTTGAACTTTTTTCCTTTCTATTACCATGTTTTTCAGACAGCATAGGGTAGAAGAAAAGGGGTTTGTAAACCATAGCCAGACATGCAGCAAAGTGCTGTAGAGGGACCTTTATGTTGAAGTCACTGCAGTGCCTCTGAACTGATGCTTTGTTTCCTAAATAAATCACAGGTACTGAAGGAGCACACAGCTTGGAGCACGGCTGTAAAGGTTCTCTGTTAAGAAGGAGAAACTGTTTGGCTGTGATAAAAGGGACATGAGTAGTTTTGAAGGCAGCTACCCCACAAGGGGGACTGTGAAGCCACTCATCAGCTTATCAGTCATGAGGAAGAGCTCGGAGGGGAGAATGTCTCAAAATGGGGTTGATTTCCTTGGGGTTTTAAAAATAGAATTCTTAGTTCTTGGGGTTTTAAAAATGATGGATACAGTTGGCTCATCCATGTCTCTGGCAGATAAACACAAGCACACACACAAATATATAAAACATATATATGCATCTGTGTTTTGCCATACTTTGAAATATCAAAAGAAAAGATGCTGAGCCACCTCCCTTGCTCCCAAACTGGCCATTGATTTTTGTCCATTGCTGTAGAGGTAGGACTGAAAGCAGATGTGCCATCAGCATGCAGAGATATAAGGTATTGAATCAAAGTTTATAACTCTATATTGCAAGGTCTGTGGTTACTCAAAGCTATTTGGAAGTTGTTTTAAAAAGGAATTTCAGTTTCCTCCTTTTTTTTTTTCAGTGCAGAAAAGGAGAAATCATGTCCTACATTTCTTTATTTTATTCAAACACTATCACTAGGATTTGTGTTCAGCATTTCTGTGTGAGAAGCTTGCGAAGTAAAATTGTTCAGTGCCTGTGTCTGTAGCTTTGCCAGTAAGTGGTGCTAGCTGCACAGTTTTGTAGCCCTTCCAGGAAAATTAATGGTAAGGCTACAGCAGGTCCCATTTTAGAGGAGTATGTTTTTTGAGGAAAATATGCAAATATAAACTGTTTGAACAACATAGCTTGGGAAATCATCCTCTGATCATTTTAAGGCTGTGATAGGCACGTTTGATGGAGCAGTGTCCAATTCTTCAGCCATTTTTGTGGTTTCTGGATACATCACGTGTGCAAGCTCTGCACATCAAGGAGGTCACATTCTTACCAGCATTTACCAGTCTTGTGCACGTACTATATTGGCTGAGAAAGCACAGATTGGTTTGCTATATACTTATGCACATATGTACCCTGATGCTGAATATGTGCCTAGGCTGCACACTGCAGCACTCGGACCTGCTGCAGCTCTGGATTCATGCGTGGATGCCCCGTTACTATGGGGATTGGCTCCACTGAGTCCTGTGACAGCAAAATCCCAGGCTTGCATCTAGTCATCCAGGGAGGGTTAAAAGGCAGCGAGGCCTTTGGAGGGGGAAAGCATATTTACCACTCAAAAACATGCTAAATGGGCATATATTCACCTGCACGCTTGACTGCCTCCAAAATAGGGAAAATATTAATCCCATCATCTGAATAGCACTTATCAGCAGAGGATTTGCTTAAGAAGATTTTCTATCTGGGCCCTTTCAAAGAGGGGTGAAGCTGCTCCAGCAGCTGGTGGGCAGCTCAGGGAAGTCTGCCCATCAAGTGAAATAAGAATGGAGGCTCAGACAGTGAGAAGGAACAAGCAGATGTGCGTGGAGGTGAGGGGCTGCCTGGCTGTGGCGTGGAGAGGTGGTGGGGCTCAAGGCCAGGTATGGCATTTTACTGATCCTGCCAGATACCCCTCTGTCCTACGGGAACCCTCAGAGGCAAAGAACCAGAATCTCTAGGGCACAATAAAGCAAACCCATGTCTGATTTCTGTTGGAATAGGAGAGAAAAGGGACTGATGGCCATGGAGGACTTTATGGGGTGGTCTTCCTGCATGCTCTGACTCAGAGTAAATACCCATTTATTTCAGCAAGAGGGGTAGGACCTTCTCTATCTGATTATTTGTTCATCAGAGCTGTGGGGTTCCCCAGGAGGGAAGTGCTAGAGCTTTTCTTCTTGATGGTGCCAGAACAAGGAAGCCCCTGCAAGTGCAAGATTCAAACGAGTTTTGTACCAGCAAATTTTGCACCTGGGTTGTCTGCCTCCCTTGCTCCTGTGCTATATTTTGGTGTCCTCCATCCAGTCCAGTCCCTCCCCTCAGAATCAGCCCCTAAGGAGACAGCTAGAGGGAGACCCTGGTCTCTGAAGACTCTCCGACCTGAGCGTGGGGCATTGCTGTGAGCTGGGGACTGCCAAGTCTCCACTCTGGCGAGTCAGACTACACTCTGGATTGGGAAGGGCTGTGGGGCTCCTGGCTTCTCCCTACACACTGAGAGCGTTTCTGTGGAGTGGTGACTGCTGAAAAGACCTAGAACAGGTGTTACCCAAGGCCAGACAGGGGGTTTCTGAGTGGTGGTCAGTGCTGGAGGGAGGGTTTTGGGAAGGAGCTCTCCTGGTCTGTCTGCTCTGCACAGGTCTCAAATCCCCTGAATTTTGATTTTCACTGCAAGGGAGAAGAAACAAAGGGGAGACGAGTTAGTCTCTGCAGAGCAGTCCCGGGGGGTGTCTGTACAATGCTGGTTTCTGGAAAGGTGAGGGAGGAGTTCTCACAGCAGGAAGGAATATTTAATTAGAGCTACTCTTGCCCACAGAGAGGAGCTTGTGGGGAGCAGGTGGAAAAGGCTTTTAAACACTGGAATTGAACTGCCTTAATCAGAACATCTGGTAAATCTCTTGAGGAGGATATGGCACTTTTGAAGGTGATGGAAGGAATTCTCTTCTCTTGACTGCTGCAGGCAGCTGCTGCTTTTCCAAGCCTCTACTGCTGAAAGGTAGCCAGCATCCTCATCACCTGATGGGCAGGCCCCGTGTCTGCTCACCCACCAGGGAAAAGGGAAAGATTTAACTTGCAGATTGGAGTGAGAAAAAGAGGCAGCTACTCACCAACAGAGAAAACCGTAAATCTTGCCCAAGGAAAAGACAGACTGACTGTGTGAAAATTCAGTGAAACCTGTTTAAGGGCTCTAACCTCAGAAATCTCGTCTGTTCTCGTGCCTGCAATAGGAATTGCTCTCTCAGAGTTTCATGTCTGCTTTGGTGGGAGCAGCTCCTCTGCCACAGTGCCCCAGTCATGCCAGAGCAACAGAGGTCTGGGCTTTGTCCCGCACAAACACATCTGTCGCACTTTAAGGCCAGTGTTTTCTCCTCCATGCATTCCCAGCATAATGTGGATTTGCAAAGGTGACTGAAAAATGGGCTGTGCAAAGTCATTAGCTACACCGATTCTCATTATTGTAGCATATGCCAATGCAAAAACAAGCAGCATTTGCAAGATGGATGAGTTGCACCGGCTGGGCTGTGAGTGCCTAATTAGTTAAAATACACAACATCATAAATGCCAGCACTGACAGCTGAGGCCTTGCAATGTCAGTATGGTGAGCAGAGTTAATTTGTTCTGACATCAGACTGCTCCCACAGTATGGATGCCAAATCCTTGCTCTTTGCTGCAGCCAGAGTCCTGCACCCACACGCAGGACAAGCGTGTGTGTGTCATGAAACTGGCCCAAGGTACGGCAGCGGTGGCTGTGAGAGGCAACAGCAGCAGAAGCAGCAGGGACACCACAAGGCAAAATAAGTAACACAAGGCAAAAGAGGCTCTGCGGGAGGCCAGCTAAGTGCTGTGATGTCCTTTCGCTCAGCCTCCATAACCCAAAGAGCTGCAGGAATGTGCAGGCAGGGACTCCCCATTGCTCAATGTGCAGCTGTCCCAGAAAGGGGAAAATCAGCTTTGTGGTTTCAGTTCAAAATCAGAATAGGGACTCACTGGATGTACATCCATTACCACAAAACTGCCTCACTGAATTGAACTCTTGTCCTATCACAAAGCCTGACTTTAATCCAGACAGCGGAAGCTTGGGCACCCATACTGGGGCAGTGCCTGAGGGTGCTCTTGGCATGTCTGAGAGGATCCCATCCTGCACGGCTGGTGTGGGGATTCTTTGCCCTCATCCCACCAAGGAAAAGTCACAGCCTGCAGCAAAATGCCCGACTTCTTTCCCTGCTTCCCCAGCACAGTTAATCTAACCTTTGCCAAGGAAAGCACCCTGTGAATCAGAGGGCACCGTGCCAGCTGATCTGTGAACAATTTAACCGATTTTTCATTAACCAGCAGCTTATGGAGAAGTTGCTAAATTTTATGGGCCATTAGCAGCTTCTGACGCTGCAAATGACTATGAAATTCAGGGTCTTGCAGTTTTGAATCTTGTAGGCTTGATAAATAGCCCTTGTTAGGAAGCATAGATTTGAACAAACGCACTCAGTATGGCCCCATATGAACAAGCTGTTGGCAGCATGGAGAACGGGGGATGTGGGGATGGCAGTGACTGCAGCAACCCACAAGCCTGTCTACACCTCCCCCAAAGTGGGGAGTTATCTTGAGGAAAGGTGATTTTCAGAAATGTTGTCCTGAAGATGGTCCATGAAGGCATCAGAGAGTGGGAGTGAGGCAGTGAACAAGGGTTAATGCAGCCATTAAAATACGTGTTAATTGAGTGCCGGGGAGGGCTGAGCATGCTGGCTGCTGTTTATGCATGTGTAGCTGGACATCTGCAAAAATGTCATTTATCCTCATTTTATGGCTGGGAAATCTCCATCACAGAACACCAAAATAAAAATCCCCAGGATCACATGCAGGCCACAGGCTGAGCAGATTTCGGTACAGGTTTGTGCTGGCCTCAGCCGTGGGACTGTGCTCCTCTTTCACACAGGTCCCACAGCAACCTGCTGCCTGCCCAGCTGGCCCATGCACAGGGGAAAGCCCTGACTGTCACAGGCTCCCAGCTCCTGAAAGTGTTCCAGCAAGTTTGCAGCAGAATAAAATTACTGCTTCTTCGTTTCTGAAACTCTCCTGTTACCACCCACCCCTGAAGGCAAGGGCAGCCCAGGCTCTCAGTAATAGATCCCTTGGGGTGGATTAGAGTGAGACAACACTGAATGATCAGTGTTTGTAATATATATGCAGGTTTATTTTAGAACAATTTGGTTGCAGTGGAAAGCAGGTATGTAGCTGTTTTGGTTATTACTATCTATAGGAATATAGTAATATAAAAGTATAAAAAATATCACTTCAGAAAATGTATGAGGGGAAAGAGAAAGAAAGAAAGAAAGAAAGAAAGAAAGAAAGAAAGAAAGAAAGAAAGAAAGAAAGATGGATAAAAGTAGAAAGATATCACCAGCCATAGATCCCGTGACAAGACTTGATTGTTGCAAAGTGATATTCACAGTCTTGTTGAAGTGATAGTTGCAGTCTTAATCTGTCGGGGGGTGGAGAGAGCCTGTGAAACACTGAGTTCAATGGGTTAATATACTTTCAGTCTAGGTGGAAATGCCCAGGTACCTTCCCAGAGTGGGGAGCTTTCCTAGTCCTCTAGTGGAAGGCCTCAGAAATGAGTCTGGGGGCACTTCGGGGCTCTTTGATGGTTTATGACACCTTCTAAGACATTACAGCTGCCTCTGTGTGAAAATGAATGTCCCATGTTAGTATGACCTTTCTTGGGAGTGGGGGGATGATGTAGGGGAAGACAATTGGCATGATGAAAAGCAGAATCTCATCTCTCAGGATCTACCTCTTTTCTGGCTCAAAGTATGTCTTGTAATCTCCGGTGGTGGGTGTTCACCCCCTCTGCCTTGTGTTCTGCCTTATGTGGATCAGAGATTTTGCTATTGCACAGCCAAATCTCATCTCCCCCCCTTGGGGGGTGCAAACTCTGCCACAGCAAAGCACTCTGCTCTTCTACAAATGGGCAATTGTTTTGAGTCATTGACCATTAACATTTCAGTTTCTCACCAAGGGTCGATTAAACCTCGAAATTTAAGCCTAGGGTAAACGGTGAGACTTTGAAGATAGGGTGTTCAGGTTTTCTTTTTGTCTGTTGTTCAACTTCTCATTAAAACAAGGCTGCTGCTGGCAAGAACAGTCCAGCACACCCCTGAGGTCAGCTGAGGACTGGACTTGAAATCTATGAACTCCCCGACCAGCAGAGCTTCCCTCTGGAGATGGGGATGGCAGGAGGCAGAGCCTTGTCTGCCACTGACCTGGCAGAAAGGTGCAGTCCCTGCTCTCACAGGCTGAACAGGCAAGGGCAGAACCCAGTGCCGTATCAGGCTGGGCTGCAGCCATGCAACATAAAATTTAGCTCAGATCTTAAGAAGCCTCGTTAGCCTTTGACAATCCATGCATCCCAGAACCAACTAGTACGGCCACCTGAATGCAGGAGAATTTTCCGTGATGCTCATGTTGCTTTTTGATGAACGGACATGGGTGTGGGCAGAAATGTGGAGGATGAAGCTTGGGTCTCAGGCAGAACAAATGCTCGAATGAAATGTCTGACTCTTTTCAAAGGGCGCTGTCATTCATGGGGCTCACCAAAGCCCCAGGCATGCTGGGGAAGCCCTGCCTGGGAGGCTGCCCAGGCACAAAGCAGCCCTGATAGCAACATTTGCTTGCACAGCTTGCCTGGTGACAGGGGACACCAGGATTCAAAGAGACAGATTTTGGCACCTTGCTGTGGGGAGGAGGGGGAATAGATGCAACTTCCATACTCTCTGGAGAAGGGTATGGAAAGCCAAGACTGACCTTGTTAATGAAGGAGAAACCTGAGCTTCCCCTTGTGTGCTAAATCTGCTGAGTGCAGCCTGGCAGTCTGCAGCCTGCTGCCCATCGCTGGGGTGAAAGCAGATGTGATTCCTGCATATGCCCAGGCTCGGTTTTCTTCTGCCCCTCAATATAGCACACAGCTTCCCATTTGGAAGCCCAAGTTTATTTATTAGAGCATGGCAGAGGAATAAAAGAGTGAAGCAGCTTGTACTTCCCATTGAGCTGTAGGCCAGAGCTGGAGCCTGTCACTCCAGCAGTTGCCCATGCTGGATAGCCAGCACAGCTTTAAAGCATGGCTGCTACCAAAGTTAATACGAAATGAAAAAAGGAAGAGGTGTAAAATAGAGAACTGGCTGCTGGGACTGAATTATGGTCAGCTACTTATAGGCAAGTCAGATGTACAGAACTGGTACTGAGAATTGAGCTGGACTGCCATTTAAAAATTAAAAGAAGATTTGAAAATAGGAAAAACATGACTCAGCAGTATGAACTCACTGGCAATAAATGTCAGGGACTTCATTTACAAATGAAAATGCACATCCACCTCATGTCAGTGTTGCTACCTGGTGCCTCATATCAAAAAAAAGATAAATGTGTTATTGCATGTGTCCTCCACAACCCCCTAAAATATGAAGATCCAGAGTAGTAAGTCAAGTTAGGAGATTATTAAATGGTTGAATTGTGAACCCATTCCTGTAGAGTGTGCAACTGGGCACTGGGGCAATGTGAGCAATGCTGTGAGCAATGCAGTCAACACTTCTTTCAGTCACCAGCCCTGCTGATCTGGGGATCTTCCTGGAACAGTGAATGCAACTCAGTAACAGTTGGGGGAAAGTAGGTATTTAATGGAAAAAGACGAGGGAGAAATCAGATTTGACAATCTGAAGGTATGTACGAATATGTATTAGATCTCCTCAGGGTAGAAGGGTGTGCTCAGCACGTAATGTGTATGTTAGCAATTCAGAAGGAGATCAGTCAGGGTAATATTACAGACGTTTATCTGTGCTGCTTTGATCAGGTTTTCTTTTGAAGTTTCCCAAGTTAAAAATATTCAAGCAAATTATTTCTCTCTGCATTTTGATACTTGTCCTTCTAAACAGTCATTAAATGAGGAGGCCCAAGAAATGTGAGGAACAAACCTCAGCATCTGTGCATACTTGTGTATGAACCATCCAGAGTTTGCTCTGCCCGTCCTTTCCTGGTTCTTGTCATGTGTGGATTTAAGGCATGAAAAAATTTGTTCATCACCTCCTCAGAATTTAAAATACTTAATTTTTCTCTGTGTGGGCCAACCAATAACCACCTCTTCAGGTGCAAATATGTTCTGATGGCCTGCCGTCTAGCACAGTTATAGCTGCTTGTAATCATACATCAGCCTAGAGAACACCACCATTAACGTAAAGAAAACCCAACTTTTTTTTCGACGGCAGTGGGGGACCCTTCCGGAGAAGTACGTGCCTGGAGAGTCCTCAGCACCCAGCATAAGTGTATACATGGCTCTGTATTCCTGGCAGTGTTAGAGGAATGTCTCTCCTCGGAGTTATCAGAAGACTGCCTGGTGGAGCTGTAGAATTAAGGAGCTGAGTGCTGGCACTGCTAGTGCACATGGATCCGCAGTCAACATCAAAATGCTGACACTGGAAGTAGCACAGCATTTGGCTGACACATCAGTTGGGACAGGTGCTGTCCCCATTTTGCCCCATATCTGTTTCTTATCTACCTGGACTTGCTGGATGTCCATTACTTGGCTAACGATGCAGTGCTATGGCATAGTCAGTGCTATCTCACAGACGCTACTGGCGCGGATAAATCACACAGTTACACCTACGCAACGGTGCGCTTGTTTTAGAACTTACCTATTATCATGCCATATTAATAAGCCAGATCCAGCCTAGCTGCTGGCAATGTGAAATGCTGCTGTATCGTCAGGGGAATGTGATTTGCAAAGCGTTCGGCTCCTGAGGAATAAAGTGTGGTGTATTTCTTTCATATTCTTCAAAAAAGTCATGGCATGGAATTTTTATTAATTTGATATCCAATATTCAACCTTGTTTGAACTCTACTATATTTTCTTTCATTTAAAGTTTCTCTCTATTTGTATATGTCATAAAAGAGGGTTAGGAAAGTTCAATTCTTCATAAGGAGATGGCATAGTTTTGAGTTCTAACAACTCTTTATAGGTTGAAAATGCACTTAAATTATGTGACAAGAGTCCCACAGAAACACATTACTTCATGAAGCTGAAAAGCAAACAATTGGAGAAACACTTCTTGCACATTTTTGGACTATCTGTGCTGACTTGCTTTGACCCTTTTTTACCTTTGAACAACCAAAGACTTGGAGGGTCTGATGGATAACTGAAGTGTAAAAGGACATTCATTTAGGGTAAGCGATGACAGAGCAGAAGAGCAAAATGGATATTTACATCAGATTTTACCATGAAGAGGAATTATCTAACATTGAAATGCTAATTGAAGTGATTTTAAACTAAACTGACAGAGTAATGGTAGTGAATCACCCGAGTCACAAAGTGCTTGTCCAAGAGTTGAGTCGTAGTGTTCACAAATTGCCCATTGTACCAGAGAAAGAGGAGATGGGAAATATGTTCAGGGCCCTAGGCCTTAGAAACAGTCAAGTCTGATTTCTTTACCAGAAAAAGATTGTATGAAAAAGACCAAATGAGGCATCTGAGATCTGAGCTTCTCAAATTCATTCCAATAAGCACTGATAGAAGACATATCTATTTTTTCTTTCACATTCATTTTACACATTACATAAAATACCAAATATTAATATGAATCCAGAGAAGTTGCTTTGTATTAGAACATTGCAAAAATTTTGTGAGTAGGAATTTCTTATCTAATTTTCAGATTTCTTTAAGTATTTAGTGTTGCTTTGAAAGAAACCAAGACAAAATGAAACCCCCAAACACTCCTCTAGTGACACTAATAGAGCAGGAGGACACCCATAATTCCTACTGACATCCTGAATGCAGGTGGAGAACTTAGAGATCCAGTGCTGTTCAACAGAGATGGGACTCAAGACAAGTCTCATTTTTTTTTGCGGATTACAATAACTTCAGTTTTATTCGGAAATGCTAAATTTGGCCTCTGCTTCCTTCTCCCAGACTCTGGATTTTCCTAGCTCTTTTTTGCTCTCTGTACTTTAGATGCCCTTTCTAGATATTGGGGTCCTCACTGCACTCCACAGGTGGGGCTTCTCCCTTTGGCTCAGTGTTCTTGGCCTTGGCTCACCTTCTCATCTACTCAAGAGCTATCAAGCCACAGTCAGTTACAGTCATGTGTTCGCTTCAATTTTGGTGAATAATCTAGCGGCTTCCAGAGACAAGCTAAAGCACTTTGGGGATAAAGTTAAAGCAAAAGAGCTGCAGTAGTGCCAGAAAAGTGTGTGATGGATAAGATTAACAGCATTTAGTTTTTGATTACTTTTATCTTTAGCAGCTTTTTTTCAAATTAAGTATTTTCTACAAAGTCTTAGAAGTATTTAAGCCCTAGTAGACTGGAACCCCTATGGAGTAATAATTATCGTTTCTCAGGATATCTTATAATTCACTGTTATCTTTTCCCCCGAGTATGATTTAATTACTGCCATATCAGATGAATTGTATTTTGTCTAATGTGACTGCAGCTGATTAGCAGGCATTGCTGCAAGCTGATAATGAGTTAGGCAGCTGAAATTGCACCTAAATGCAGGATAGAAATTGGTGCTCCTGGTGTTGATTAACTGATATTTATTTCACAATTATAAATAAAGCTCTACTACCTAGCTGTCATTTTGCAGAATGTGTTTTCACTATGTCTTTTGAATTTAGAATAATTGGCATTTCTGTGGGTTTGGTTTCTTAGTGCAAGAAAGCAATTTGCAGAAGTTGTTGATAGGAAGCAGTGTGTGTTACCTTAGCAGGGAATTTAAGCACAGATGTTTTTGGAAGATAATTTGTCAAATGACTCCAAGTCACTTCAAATATTTGCAGACTTTCAGAACTGTGGCTTGAGTTTTTTTGGTGGATGAATAATTTGAACTGCATATTCAAAAAGAATATTTACTGTGTGCCACAAGGATTAATACTAAAGACATCAAAATAATTCAAACAGAGGACCTTGCTGCCAGCTGAACTTTAGAAAATGAAAGATTTGAGTAAGTGCTCTGGGCATGGGTGATCCAATGTCTTAATCCAGCTGCCATTTGTTATTAGAAAACAAAACTCATTGGTTGTCATGATTATCCCTCTCTAGTTCTGAGACGGTTATATTTAGAACTCATCTTTCACCAGTGTCACAGATGCCTGTATTCCTGGATCTTGCCAAGTCAAAACATTTTCACTTTCCCTTATTCTGAAGGAATTAAACCATACAGAAGTCACAAGTACAGAAGTCATTGCTTCTGGTGGCTACTATGTATATATATATATGAGATCCACTACTTGGGAAAATCTTCCATCTCTGTTGAATCTGAAGTGAGCATTTAGCACGTCTCCTCTGTAATCCCAAAGGCGATGACACTTCTGCCAGAGCATGTATCCCAACACACTTTATAAAGGCAGGTAAACAGAAAGTCATCATTAATCACAGTTTTGCTTTTGACGTTGCCAGCAACATCTCCTGGGGTATTTTTAAATTCATCAGTCATAAAATCATAATTTTGTTGTTTTGTCCCTAGAGGTTCTCTTAGAATGGGTAGATTTTGCTTGGTGCTTACTGCAAGCACACACATGAAATGAACACTTGCTCAGGAAATGAGCAGGCTCTGATGAGAAGGGAAATGGTGAAGGAGCATAAGCAGTAGCCAAGCTGTGCTTCTGCCTGACATTAAACAACACATGCTCAACATGTCATGACAAACTGATACACAGCAGGGAGATACTGAACAAAATCCTCCTGTCTGAGAAACTTGCCAAGGTCACTACTGTGCCAGAAATTGCATGATGGAGGTTTTAAGAAGCTGTATCACAATATCTTGTCATTGGCAGATATTTTAAGAAATAATGAAAAGTGATAATTAGCAATGAGTTTTGTCATCCTAAAAATTGCCTCTTCTAGAATGTCCTGTCCAATATCCAGTCATCTCAAGCCTCATTCTTGCTTACGCTACAGAGAAGAGTAGTGATTTCTCCATGGCTTGGAACAGCTATGGCTGAGCCAGCGCAAACACATCATTCACTCTGGTAGTCTGCCCTTCAGATTAAGAGAAACTTCCTCTCCGTGTCTTGGTTACACATTGTCAGTGCATTGGCACCACAATTAGTGCCTTGCATTGGTTTAGCCAGAGGATCCCACAGGGAAATGACGCCGGCTATTCAGAAATGATTGCCGTTCACTGTCTCACAGCCCTGTAAATACCTGTGTCCCCAGATGATTAGACTATTTCAGTTTCTCTTCCTACAGTTTGACAGACATTTGAGTGCTTCTGTCAAATACGTTTAGATGTCTACTAACTATCAGGTAGTTTTAAGGTCTGTTTTCTACATGTATCATTTAGCACTGCCAGTCTGTCCTAACAGTTGTACTGGTTTAGCCAAATTTAGNAATCCTGGAAGGGTGCTTCCTTGCTTCTCAGCAGCAACAGCTGCTAATCTCTATGTCCTTGGAGCACGAAACTGTTTTGAAAAGCTAGCTCAGTTTTTCCCTCTTCTCTCTCGGATGCCGTTTAAAGGCACAGAAAGGCATGGGAATCATGTCTGGGTATAGACCAGTGATAGGGGATATAACAGCATAAAGTCACCCCACAACAACAGTTTTGCTGAAAGCAAGGCAAAGTCCCAGACTCTAAGACGACCTGTCATGAAACCTTGACACACCACATTGTTTAGGGAGGGTTACTTAGCACCTTTCCCAAGAGAAAAGTTCACAGCCAGTAACCAGATTTCACATCTGGTGTGATCGTCACATCCATGTTCTCAGGGCTGACGCTTGCAGCTGCACCTTCTCTGTTCCTGCTGGGATAGGGTTAGGATTATGCGTAGGGTTAAGGCTAGGCACCTCTCAGTGTGAACAGGAAAGCAAATGTGAAAAACGATGGGGTAGGGTGAGTTAAATAAAACAGGTAAGAAAATTACTTTAAAAATGGAAAAGGTATTTGGAGAGTGGAGGTTTGGCTCCTTTCTCTAGCAAATTAAAGAAATGCAACATTCAGGTAGTGAGAACTGGAACATCCCTCACCCATTTATCCCTGAAACTGTGTAACAAAAAGCTTTTGAGCCAGCCCAAGCTTTACACTCAGTTATGAAATGTGTTCTTATTTTAAATGCTATGTAATCAGAGAGCAGAAAAAATCTTTACACATTAACAGTGGAATAAAAAGCAATGTGGAAAATACCATCCTTCACTGCATCCCTGTCCCTGCAACTTCTGCCTCAATTGGACAGCAAAACATGGATTCGTCCTTCTCAACCTGACTCTGAGGTCAGGACAGTGTTCAGCTGAGCTCCTGATGGCCGCTACAAGCCCCACGCTGCCAGCAGAGTTTGTCAGCAGTGGGATCCTGGTTTCCTTTGAGAAAGGGTCTTGTTGATGGCACAGGAGGGTCTGCTCTGATCTCAGGTCTCCCAGTGCTGAGCAATTGTCAGTGCTCAAATGCCTATATTGGGACTCTTGGAAAGGTTGGTCTGCCCATGTGCTTTATCCCCTCTCCTTTGCCACTGATGCAAAATAATTTGGTCTAAAATTAGTGTGAGGTAGATCATAGAATCATAGAATGGTTTGGGTTGGAAAGGACCTTAAAGATGATCTCATTCTAACCCCCCTGCCATGGGCAGGGACATCTTCCACTAAACCAGATTTCTCAGAGCTCTATCTAGCCTTGCTTTGTACACTTCCTGGGATGGGGCACCAACAGTTTCTCAGGGCAACCTGTTCCAGTACCTCATCACCATCACTATATTTTCCTAATATCTAAATCTAAAACTACTCTCTTTCAGTTTGAAGTCACTCCCCCTTGTCCTGTCACTACACGCTCTTGTAAAAAGTCTCAAAAGTCTCTCCATCTTTCTTGTCAGCTCCCTTCAGATACTGGAAGGCCACAATTAGGTCAACCCAATGTTTTCTCTTTTCCAGGCTGAACAAACCCAATTCTCTCAGCCTTTCCTCATAGGAGAGGTGTGGGGCCGGTAAGAAAAACCTTCACAGGGAGGCACCAGGGGCCATTCTGTTCTTTGTCTTGTTGGCCTCATGGCAGTGGACCAGGTCAGGCCCCATGAGCCTTTTACATGCAATCACCCTCTTTAATGCTATGTTGGTTATTAGTATTGTTCCTGTTACTCTTCGTTTTCTTATCTCATTGCTGTTTCCAGTAAATTGGTCTTATCTCAGCTTGGAATCTCTACCTTTTGTTGGGCAGAGGGGAGCGGCTGCATGGGGCATAATTTCCAGCTGGGTTTAAACCATGACACCTCCCCAACACCCCCATCAGCTCCCCAATTGGAGCTCTCCAAATAAATGCTTCCAGCCTCAAATGAATTGAGAGTCTCACATCAGCTATTGGTTTTAACTAAACTTTTGTCCCCAATATGTAAAAATATGTAGCTTCTTTTTTATTTGCTTGCCCTACCCATTTAACAAACTGACACAAATCAAGACACAACATTTTCTCCTTTTAATAGCCAGGAGAATTGCATCCCATTTTAAATTGCACTTCAGCAAAATGATAGTCAAGCAAAGCTAGCGCGGCAGCGGCTGTCTCCATGGCTTTGTTTGTACAAAGCCTGGCACAACAGGGCCTTGCTTTCAGCCAGCCCCTGAGCACTTCTGGAATAAACAAAATAATAGCTGACTGCAACCTTTGCTTAGAAATTTTTGTGAATGGCGTTGTAAGTGTCAGAAAGCTGTATATAAAGCTTGCTGTTTCTGGGGAGGTAGACTGAACTCTGAGCAATTTTGACATTCAGATTTACAGCAGACTTTTGGCATCCTCTCTCTTTTAGGAATAAATAAACTGCCTTCACCCATTTGACTAAAGATGCTGTTTCATTTTCTGTTACCTCTGTCTCCTTTTCATGTGGTTTCCTTCAGGTGGGAAAAGTGAATACACAAAAGAATAAAAGAGTGGGAATTCTTAAGTGCTATCATTGCACTGGCACCCACTTTATTTCTCTGGGAAGCTCTAGAGTACAGCATTTTCTTCAGAAGTGAGAAAGAAAATGGTGGTGATCTTGAAATGCCTGTAAAGATGTTTATGCAACATATTTGTCAATAATTCCAGTGGAGAACAGCTGGAAACACATAAACAGGTGTTTGTACTCCAACACTGATCTGGTCCAGCTGCCTAATTTCTGCTTTGAATTGGAATAGCTAAAATATTGTTATCTATAAAACCAAACAAGTCAACTCTCTCAATGCGCAAATAATTTTCAATATTTTTTTTTCCTCCGTGGGTGGCAGAGAGGGCTGAAGCTTTCAGGATCTAGTCTAACTTCTACACGTCAGAGTTAAAGACCTGAACAAGCCACAGAACATTTCTGTGGTTCTGCTGAGGCTGCACCTAAGATGTTCCTTTCTGAAAACACATTGAACTCAACTTATGCCGAACTTTGCCTGCAACCCCCTCACGTATGGCAGTGGCTCAGCACAACCACTCACCACAGCAGGCGGGTCTGTGAGCAGAGAGGAGACATTTGAGTGATGTCTGCTACATTTTCAACAGACCACTCTGTAACACACCAAATATTCTACTGTTTCTCTCATGCCTTGTGCCTGCCTATGAAGGATAGAAACAAGTGCCATGTCTCATCTAGCCTCTGTCCGTCGCCTGTCCCTGGGTTCTCTTCAAGCCTCTGAATGCACCAGAGCCCTACAGCACCCTCCAGAGCAGACTGCACCAGCAGAAAGACTGGGTTTAGTTTACAGCTTTCTGTGACCTACCTTGATCATTGTGCCTATTACCATGGCATCTGAGTGCCTTCCAGAAAGACAGTGTATGATGATGTCAGCACGTCTTTCATGGATTTCACTCTTTCATCTCTAACATTTCACTTTATATTTCCTGCAAAGTATCTCCTTTCCTGGAGGCCACTGTGCTGTAGTTTTCTATACAGTTTCCCTCTCACACCCCCCAGGTAATCCCTCATTACCCAGCCCTCAGCCTCTGTACAGCCTTCCATGGGAGGCTGACAAACCTACACAAGTCAAAGTCCATCAGAAATCTCTCCAAATACTTTTGGAGGGAGAAGCACCATTTACACAGTATCCGGGTGGGTGAGACCAGAATTTAGCCACCACTTCATCTGAGAGTTTGAAGGGCAGAGTTTCAAGTGAGAAACTTGAAACTGTGAAATAATAAATGCCTCACAAAAAGCAATTGTTACTGACTGAGAAGTAAGATTGAGGGAGGGAGCGTGGGCTGGGAGCTGAGTGGAGCACAGGAGCTTCTGCTGAGGAGCCGCCTGAGTGATGTGTTTGTAGTGTCTCATAATTAACACCTAGTGGTTTTTAAGCTGATAGTAGGCGCTTCTATTGATTAGGACAATTTGCTAATTCTATGTCTGTGTCAGCTATGTCTTTCTAAAAAAAAAGTAGAAAAACATTTACGAAACGTGTAAAATAATGTGCCTGAGTGCTCTGAATCTTTGCAGCCATTATGATGTCTCGAGCACTGTGGAAGCTCTACACACAGTCATCAAACCCACTTTGTGGTGCCTTCGGGTGTCCTCATTAGACCATCTATCTGTCTCCACAGAGCAGCACAAATCTGTGAGGCAAAGGGGATCTTCGGTCATCCCCATGGGTCCTATATGAATGACCCCCAAACCCTTGGGTTTTTCACATGGCACTGAGTACCTGTGTTTGGGCAACAGAATCAAGGCATTAAAGTCTTGTATTTTACACACTAGTATTTTACAAAACTGAGAATGGGGGAACAGTTTTCCTTACGTCTGGTCCAAGAGTCCTTGCAAGACATTGACATGAGCAGCTACAGGGGCTCAGGCTTCCAAGATGGCTGGCCAGTTCCCTGACCTCACTCAGCCCAGAACACTTGTCTGGTCTTCTCTCACATTTGTAACTTTGCACTTCTCTGTCAGTAAGACACCAGTAATAGAGTTACATGCAAAATCAGCTGAGGAAATAAATCCTAATTATAGTTAAACCAAGGATACAAAATCAACTTTTCTATGGAGAAATTTGCATGCACACTGAATTTATGGACAAGACATGGATGTTAGTGGGACTCAGGCACATTCATAACTTGCTAAATTGCTCATCTTAGTTTATGTACTTTCATTAACCGAAGGACTTTCTCCATATGTTTTACTTGAAAGGGGGATTTTGTTTTCTCTGCAAAGGGAGAACTATCCTGCCTGAAAATCAGGTACTCGGGCTGAAAACTGAGAATGGGTTTCCAAACTCTTGAATTACTTCGTAAAACTAAAACCTATTAGTGTATCTCAGGTTGTGCTCTTTGAGAACAAGAGGTCTGATTAAAGAGGAGTGATCTTAGTAATGTTGCTGTAGTGTAAGTCAGGAGCAGCTGTCATGGTCAGGCCCAATAATCTGGTCTTCTGCATTAGAAATGCAGTTAGAGCTAATGGGGAATTTGAAAGATTGTAATCATTATCTAGCTCAATTTATCTATTCTAACCTCAGTCAGAGACCAAATTGTAATTGCTGTTGTTCCTGGTCAAATGATGGTTACTCTGCTCTAATTCCTACCAGTTTCATAATAACTCAAAGATAATAACGACAGAGAATTACAGATTTTTCTCAAATGTTGTCAGATTGGACCAAAGCATTACACATTTGTACTATACACGTAACACATGTTGGAAATATTAAAAAAGAAAAATAAAAAAGAAAATAGACATTAAATAAAATTAATTATTAATTGGTGTCCTGCATTTGCCCTTAATGTGTAAACCAATTTGAGGCAATTCTGCTCCAGTAACACTGTGGTGGGGTTAACTTACATGTCATAGCAAAGTGGGGACTATGAATGCTTGTCTTACCCTGTCCGGCATATTTTAGCTGCATAGAAAGGAATTAAGTTCCATTTTTAATCTCTTTAATATTTACTTTTGCTAATAATACATTTTATTTTTTAAAATATAAATGATATAGGCAAATCATCTAGATCCCTTTGCAATTACATCTATGAAGTCCAAGAAACCTATAATACTTTTTTTTTGAGTGGAATTTTTAACAGAGCATTTATAATGTAATAAAGGCTTCCTTTTTTATTTTTTGGCCATATAATTGACTTGGCTCTTTCTGGTCTTTGGCAAACATGACAGTAATTAAATTTACAGATCATACTAAATTGTAAGGTGTTGCAAAACCCAGGATAGATGGCAAAATAACAAAAAGAGACCTGCAGAATTTAGAGGTATAAGGAAGCAATAAAATGAGATTCAGTTTGGAAAAAGGAGCAGGTAGGGAACAATGAAATCAAAATACAGAAATGCACAAGCTACATGGAAAGCAACAGTGAAATTTAAGACCCAGGGTGCTGGTTATGGGTTTATAAACTGCAGTTGTCATTGGCTGCAAATGCCAGCCCCACAAGCAGGTAGTCTGAGAGGAGACCTGTACCCACCCTCTGGTGTACCAGTACAACAAATCCATGAATACTTGGGCAGTTGTACTTCAACCTAAGATCCATTTCATTAATTGGATTACTCTTTATTGTAACATACATTGCTGCAGTGCCTTAAATATGCTAAATATAAACAGTGTTCTTTCTGAAGGAGCTGGGTACATAAAAGAGGTACAAGAAGTGATGATTAGAAACTGCGAAGGCCACCACAAATGAAGACTACATAAAGAAAATGAGAAGAAATACACAGTATCATCACTAGTACAAGACTTGTAAAAAATTTCATGTCAGTGGTATGTACTGCTGCAAATGAGAATATACACAAAGATGAAATGGCCAGATTCACAGTCCCACATGAGAAAATGTGAGACAAACATCTCCAATGATAGCGGGAGCAGTCAGCCTGGATTCTTCAAGGGAAAATCATGCTTGGCCAATTTGATAAACTTCTGTGATGAAATGTCTGTCCCGGTACATGATGGGAGAACAGTGAATATGTCTGCCTGGACTTCAGTGAGTCACTGAACACTGCTGCAAGATTGTCCTAAAAAAGGATACCTGATGAGGTAAGGGCTGCATGAGCAGAGAGTGAGGTGGGTTGAAAACCAGCTGCATGGAAATCCCCAGGGAGCAGTGGAGAGTGGCATGAAGTGCAGCTGGAGGTCAGCCACTTGTGGTGTACCCCAGGAGCAGTAGTGCATCCTACCCTGTTCACAATTTCATTAATCACTTGGATGATGGGACAAAGTGTACCCTCAGCAAGTTTGCTGATGACACAAAACTGATGTTTTGCCACCCAGAGAGACCTCAACAGGCTGGAGAAATGGGCTGGTGTAAAGCACATGAAGCTCAGCAAGAAGGCTAAAAGTCCTGGACCTGAGGAGGAACAATCCCAGGCACCAGTACATGCTGGGAGCATCTAGCTAGAAAGCAGCTTGGCAGAAAAGGACCTGTGGGTCTGGGTGAACACTAAGCTCAACCTGAATCAGCAACATGCCCTCACTGCAAAGAAGGCTAATGGTATCCTGGGCTGCAGTTGGCAAAGTCTTGCCAACAGATTGCAGGAGGGACTCCTTCTGCTTTATTCAGCACCACTGAGGCCACATCTGGAGTCCTATGTCTAGTGCTGGTCCCCCCAGTACAAGAGAGATGTGGACATAAAGGAGAGTCCAACTGAGAGCATGACGATGATGACAGGGCTGGAGCATCTCAGCTATGAGGAAAGGATGAGAGCTGTGATTGTTGAACATGGAGAAAAGAAGGCTCAGGGGGATCTCATCCACATATATAAATATCTGAAGGTGAAGAGAGGACAGAGCCAGGCTCTTCTCAGTGGTGCCCAGTGACAGGACCAGAGGCAATGGCCACAAACTGAAACTTGGCAGGTTTCCTCTGAACATCAGGAACCAACTTTTCACTGTGCAAATGACCAAGCACTGGCACAGGTTGCCCAGGGAGGTTGTGGAGTCTTCATTCTGAGACATATTCAAAAGCCCTCTGGCCATGGGCCTGGACAACCAACTCTAGGTGACTCTACTTGAGATTGATCAGAAGGTCCCTTGCAACCTCAACCACTCTTTGATTCTGTGACAGAAGGATGAGCACAACATAGTACTCCATCTCTGGTAGGATAATAATGGTGGTCCTATATAGCTTTCTATGGGTATAACTTTAATATATTCAGTCACAGGAGATGATTCCTTTGTTGCCTGATTTTGGCTAAAACTTCTATTTAAAAATATGGATTTGTATATGTACTTTGAATTTAAAATTTTGAATTACACAAATCAGCAAAAACAACATTATCTTTCTTATCCAGGATATGATGAACACAAATCAATGAAGAAAAAGTTCTGCATTTAATGAAAGTACAACACCCGAACAATTTTAATGGGTTTTTCAAGTAATCTCAGATACATTCTCACTACACATAGGAAAGTGGGATCCATTCAGATTACTATATTCTGCTACTGTACTATTATATTCATACACAGATAGCAATCATCCCCATAGAAGTCTGAATATACTTTTCTTTAAAACTGTGCATATTCAATTTCACCAAGCAGTTCAGCCCTCTGATAAATTTTATCCAAGCTTCATTCTGTATCTACTAAAGGAAGATTGCAATGTATCCATCTTGGCGGGGGGAAACAATTTGTTATTTTCTGCACTTCACTATAAAATGTCATCAGTAAATTTCTCCTGCTGATTACAGCTGCAGTACTGATGGGGTTTTCATTGTGTATCCAAAGGACCTCGTACCTCCAGTCTGGATCTGCTGTATTTTGTGAGGTGATGGGTGGCCAGGCAGACAACCTACTTGCAGACTTATTGTGATCTCAGCTGCAGCTGGTCCTGCAGTCTGCACTGCAGTTCTCCAGCAGCAAGTTTTACTCCAGAGATCCCTCTTGGCTTTACCTGCTCCTGGTCCAGCTCTGCCTCCTGCCTTCGAGCTCAGGTGGTGCCAGTGTTGGTGTCGAGCACAGTCTGTTGCTGG
Source organism: Mystacornis crossleyi (assembly GCA_013400655.1). NCBI lineage: Eukaryota > Metazoa > Chordata > Aves > Passeriformes > Timaliidae > Mystacornis > Mystacornis crossleyi. Next base: position 62,214 of record VYZQ01023939.1, read on the forward strand.
CAGGATGATGCACCAGGTGCTAAGACCATCCTTGGGCCACTGACTTCAGCTTTACACACCGAGCAGCCCCCAGGGAGAATCGGAGCCTCGGCAAAGTCATAACTTCTTAAACAGCAGCCATTTATTTCCCACTTTTCTTGCTGCTGGATACTTTAAAAAGCAGGAATGAGGAGAGATACAGAGTTTCATAGCATTAACCAATTAAAAGAGAGATCAGTTTACCTTTCCTACAATACAACATCTTAGTCTTTTCAAATCATCATGAATTTCCTTCTTAAAAGCTGTCTTAAGGTGTCATGCACAATTAATGTAGGATAGCCTTCTTCAGAAAATTTAGTTATTGACATTATTGTACAGTCTGTCATATATAATTAGTTTATGAATAGTAGAAACATATAAATGGACATCATTCCCAAAAGTTTTTGGATTGTCTTGCTAAATATAATTGCAAAATTTAATAGAAATTAACTAAATTTATAACCCAAAATGTGCATACAGCTGGAAAACACTTCAGTACAGAAATCTCTAAGCACACAAAATCACACCTAGATTTATACCTATTCAAGAAAAAGATATTCACTGGGTTTTCGTTTCATTTGGAGTGGAGATGTAATTTTTATTTGATGGAAAAGAGAAAACCCCAGAATTTCAAAGGAAATCTGACCTCTTAAAAAATGAGTTTCTCATCCCTGTTCCAGCAGTGGAGCTTGTGCAGCACAGGCAGTTCGGTGTTGTGCCCAGAAAAGGGTTTTGCCACTCCAGCCCCCACTCCAGCCAGGAGGTAACCATGGTCCTGGTGCACAGGGGACCCTGTCAGCAGATGGCTCTGAGTGCCAACACAGCAGCTTGGATTGCCAGGCACGTCCTGGGCTGGGAGGTGGCGAGGATGCACCACACCTTCCCACATCTGTGTGCTCATCACCCCTTTTCCTTGTTTAACAAACCTGATCAGGAGTTTTTGTTTCTACTGAGAGATTTCTAACATAATCTCGTGGAAAGCAGCATGGCAAGCCTTCCTGAGAAGTGAGGGGCAGAGCAGTGCTGAGGGAGTTCAGAGTGACACGTCTCCTGCAGCAACCAGGGAAAGTGACATTTAACTGGGGAGACATTCCAAAGCTGAATGGTCTCGCTGGAAGATGCTGTCTTGTTTTTGGCCGGGATAGAGCTCATTTCCTTGCTAGTAGCTGGTACAGGGCGGTGTGTTGGTTTTAGTATGAAATTAATTTTGATAACACACTGATGGTTTGGTTGTTGCTCAGAAGTGTTTTTTTCAAGTCAAGGACTTTTCATCTTCTCATGCCCTGTCAGTGAGAAGAATGGGGGGGCACAAATGTTGTG
>VYZQ01023940.1:262-15629 GCA_013400655.1 Mystacornis crossleyi
ACGTCTACAAAGTACTGTGAGTAGAAAGAGTAGATCCCACCTCTAGACCAGAGAGCTCCCTTTAAAGTGTTACAGCATCTCACTATGAGTTGCCTAATGACACCAGTCTTGGGTCCCAAATCTCCATGTATTCCAGTTACACACTGTTCCTTAACAGACTTCCTTTAATGGCAGAATGTTTTCATTTCATTATTATCTTCTCCATCAAAACATGTTTCCAGTCACCTATCCACATTATTCTTTAAAGGCTTTAAATATGTGAATATGAACACTGGATTTTTCAGACATGTCTCCCTCCTCTATTCTGGCAGTATTATGAGCACATTCAGCAGCTATATGTGTGCATGAACATACACACCATACTCTGAACAGGAAGCAAAGCTGCATAATGGCAACAAGAAAAAGAATGAGTTAGAATAAATGAGGGAGGGATATTGGGGTGGGAGGATGAGGAGTGACTGCATTTGTCAGAATTGGCATCATGGCCATCCAGAAGCAGCTTTGGATGAGAGGTTGCCAAGTTTAGTTTTTGTCTGCCTGTGGTCTCCAGATTTCATATGAAAAGAGCCAAATGTGAAAAGAATGAGAGATCCATAAACCAAGATCTGTTAGGATCTATAACAGGGAAGTGCTACTTTCTTGCCCTCCACCAGCTACCATTCAGTCACCTTTCCCTTTTGTCTTCCTCAGCTCTCTTCCCCTCCAAGGGAATTGAGATTGTTTCTCAGCTCAGTAACAGTATTGTCTTTCCTGGGCAAGGCAAGATGCTCGATTCATTTCCTTCCCTTGATTCTGGGCAAGCATGGCATCTGGCTGCAGCAAGAAGTCTGTCACACAGGCTTTTGTAATACTCCTGCTATCTTCCCAGCCCGGCCATGTAATTAACTGTGGGCAGCAGGAAGGAAGGCAGGAGAGCTAAAAACACAAGATTCACAACAGAGAAACCTGGGGAGCTGTCTGATTTGCATTTCTGGATTTCCTTTCCCTCTACCAAAAATCATTTCTGGAAAGGCACCAACTGCTCTATTGTACGCTGTACTGATGGCCTACAGGAGAGGGTGGATTGTCAATGATATGCTCACAGATCCAGCTGGGAATGACTAATGTGCTCTATAATCCAACAAAATATACCTGGCCGACAAATAATGTCCCATATTTGACACAAATGCTTTAAGGAAGCCTATCAAGGACTCCTAGAGCTACTTCTGTTACTAAAACAAGGAGCAATGGCCACAGATTTCAGTTTTGACAGTCCAGATGGGATAGCAGGCAATTTTTTTTTTTTTTTTACAAGGAGGCTGCTGCAGAACAGGAACAGGTCACTGAAGGTGTGGGATCTCAGTCCTTGGCAACTTTCTAGACTCAGCTGCCTGAAGCCACACCTGGTCTCCTCTAGAAGTGGTGAAAGTCCTTCTTTGAGTGGGAGGCTGGACCAAAGACCTCCATGAGTCCCTTTTAACCAGCATTTATGTGATTATTTTCATGGAAAAATCTGTCCCGGGAAACACTGGAAATCTGACTTGAATTTTTCTGGTCATGGCTGCAAAGAGAATCTAACAAAATGTTCCAAGCTAAGAAGCTCTTACTACAAGTGGTGACTTTGTGATGTCCACCACTTAGCACAGAAAGAAAAGATGTGTTTCTGGGGTAGATACTACAGCTCTGAAAGTCAAGAGGGGTACATGGAGAGCCAGGTTTGACAGCTGTGGGCTTTTATCATCCTTGTTCTGGGATGTGCAGAAGTAACAAGACTAAATCTTTTTGAAAATATCATCTGCTTGCTCTGTTTAATAGTGATTGGGGTCTATTATAGAACACACTGGCCCAGGGAACTGGTACAGACTCGCAGCTAGTGAGAAACCTCCCAGGCCCCCTGGTTCTTTCCAATTTAGCGGTAAAAGACTTGACTGACATTATGAATAAAAACATAAATAAAGATTAGATCTTGATTTCCTTGGTAAGAATTGAAAAACAGATGCTGTCAAGCCTCCAGTCTTGAAACTTAAGAAAATCATCACAACCAGGCAAAGATATGTCTCTCCTCCTGGGGGAATGTTGTAAAATGGACTTCCAGGATGTGTAGCTACAGCTCTGTCTACACCAGCTGATGGAGTCAGGGCTTGAGACAGCTAAAGGATAACGTGTGTTTGCACCACCAGGATACCCAAGGATCAGTGTACCCCTGCTGCTCCAAGGGAGCAAATAACTAATAGCATCACAAGCTGCCTGTGGTATCAGCCTTCCAAAAACCACCCCACAGCCAACTTCCAGTCTAGGCTAATACCCAGAGGTTGATAGGATATATGCTGGCAGGCTCAGACTGAGGATGGTTCCAGAACTGTTTGTCTCAGCGAGAATCAAGAACAGTGAAAAGATGTTTTTTTTTTTTTTAATAATGCTTCTCTTTTACACCTCGTCTTTTTGAGTTCTCCACTAAGGAGAGAGCTTGCTCTGCTTTCTGCCATGGAAAAATCAGTGCATCAGGCATGCACAGATCACAAAGAAAATGACACTGCACCGTTGGTTACTTCTTTATCGCAGAGACGCACAGGTCCTCCACTGACTGGGAAAAAGCAGAGGAGGACAGACTGATGTTTGATCTGCTACAAAAAAGATAAAAAATATTCTCTCTCCAAATTTGGAAGCATCCTTCCCAAACCCTTGCCTCTGACACAAGGCAGATTTATGCAATTCCTTTAAATATTTACCTCCATAACCGTGACTCATATAGGCATTATTACTTTTTAACCAACATTAAAGTTTAAAACCAGAATAAAAGCCTTGCTTCATACAAGAACTTATCCTTCAGACAAACAGGAAATGCACCACACCATGTGTCCACAAATGTCAAGATATGCTTAAAATCTCATTCTTTTTATGACAAAAAGTAACCAAAAACTGATAAATGCACTTTCTGTGGAATCAACTTGAATTTCACCCTTTCTAGGTTTTTTTAAGAGGGAATTCATATTCTTAATATTGTGTCTGGACAAAGAATTAAAATCAAATTAGAGCTCAGAATGATTGCCAGTGTGAAGATACTCCCTCTGATTCCCTCTCCATGCACACAGCTGCTGCTCAGCTCCTGCGGTAGTAAGGAGTATTTAATGTCCTTGCCAGTTATTGACACCTTGCAAAGGTGAGTGGGCACAGCTACTTTTTTGTCTCCACCCTGACCTTACCACCCAGTGCCATTCAGGCATCATGGCACAGTGGGAACTTCATACCGTGGGTGCTTTGTGCATCTTGCTGGTGGTGGGATCTGGTGTTCTTGGCTAACTTTAGGGCTGAAATAAAGAGCAGCAGCTCAGTTGGCATCAGCAAAATGGAATCAGCAAAATAGCTTCAGAAATAGCACTGAATCATTAGTTCTTTGGCTCAGGCAATCCCAACATGCTTCAGGCACCCTAGGAAGTGGACAAGTGTTGTACCATAGAAATGTCATTGTCATTTGGGTGAGAAGACAGCTGTTTACCTAAAAAGAGCAAACAAGAACAGTGAGGAGAAAGATTAGCCTCCTTTTCTTCAAGACTGGTGGTTCTCAGTCTGAGCAAACTTCTACAGGGAGAAGTATCCTTTACTGAAGGATGCTGTGGGCTCAGAAAGAGGTCCAGTGGAGACTGATGAGGTGCTTGGAAAAGATCCTTTCAGGGTTACAAGCAACACGAACCCCATGAGACTCAGAAAGTCTCAAGCCTAGCCAAGGTTGGAAGCAGGCGGAGCACAAGGAAAGAAGTATCTCCCAGGCTTGCCTTGCTCCTTCTCGTGCCTAAGCCTTTGCCTGAAGCCTCTGCCAAAGGAGAGCTCTGGGCTGGCTGGTCCCTTATTTTGACCCAGGATGACCATTCCTGCCTTTCAAGGACACACACACTTCCCAAGATGAGAAGCAGTGGACTCTACCATATACCTTCTTCCTAAAACGTCCATATCACAGGCATGGTCCCCAGATTCTCCACATCCTCAGTCTTGAAAGCTTTGTCATCCAGGAGAGACTTGCTCCCTCCAGCTTGTGCTAGAAGAGGAAGACAAAAGAACTCAAAAATTGTGGAAGACACCACCTCTCATCAAAGACTTGTTCTCCTTTTTCAGTAGCAACTTTTAAACAAACTTGATCCATCATTTCTAAACTAAATTTCTTGGGGAGAGAGTTATATATTTTTATTCAGATTGATAATGTTTGCAGATTTCAGCATAAATTGTTCTGCAGGGTTTCAATGCATGTGAAATGGTGCTTTTTTTCTGCCGTTGCTGAACAAAGTATTCCTTGGAGAAATGTCACCCAACTTTAATAGCGATCATAACTCACAGGAGAGACCTATACAGTAATTTCCACTGGGATTAATACAGCCTGGAACAGTTGCCTACTGTTGACGTAACACTGCCAAATGTCTTTTCAGTGCTTTATAAATTGCAGGCGTGTGGTTACTTATCAAAGCAAAGGGAAGTGATTCAGCAGTGGACTCTGTTCACAGAGAACCAAAAAGAAAGGAATCGTGAGCCTTTGCTTGGCAATACCACCGACTGGAGCAAGGGCAGCAGCTGACAATTGAGATGCTTACTTTCTTCACGTCAGTGGCCTAGGGCCAGCCTGATTGCCTTCTTCAGTTCACACCATCAAAATGTTCTGCTCCTGAAATTAAATTTTGAAGGCTAGATTTTCCCTAGCATTAAAAAAACAAAATCCAAGGAGGTGCACTCAGCTCCCCAGAGGCAGCGTAATTCTACTCTAGCCTAAGATTTGCTAATGCATTGAGGTCATTAATGTTTCATGGTGGTTCCATTTCTGCACGCGCACAATGCCTTTACATCACCCTGGCTTTAATGAACTTCGCCTGCTTTCCAGGAGGCCTTTGGAAGCAGGGATGGTTTTCCCTAATGAAACAATCCTGCCTCTTTGTTTTGAAGTTGTTTACATAATTAATACCCCCTATAGGGAAACAGCAAAAGAGAAGCCTGTATGTAGAGACTTGCTCCACAGATAAACTACACAAGTCATGTGGGGAAATAAATCATTAAGTTAGGGTTTGGGTATGTTTTTTAGGGGTTGAATTTTTTTTTTTTCCCCCCCAGCTAAAGGTAATTTTTATAAAGACAAAGATTTGCCCAGAGGGATGGGGGAAGTGAAGGAGACCAAGAGGGATACTGTCCATCCTACAGGCCATCTTTTCACCAGGGAAACTTCTTCTAAAAACAGACTGTATCTCTTTGCTTCAAGTTCTTGACTAAACATAATTTAGAATGATAATACTGGTTTGGACAGTCTGGGGGAAAGCTAATTCTAGTGTTTATGGTCAGAAGATCCCTCCTAATCTCTCTTTCTGAGTGAAACCTTCAGTATCTCAGCAAATCTCTTGTCATTAAGTCCTGTTACTGCAAATACAGATGTTAGTAAATCAAAGATAGATTTTGAAAGATAAGTTTCTGACCATGACAGAGAGTGGTGGTCCCGGATTTAATCCTTTTTGGCCACTTTTTACCTGCACACAACTCCCCAAGCCCATTTCCATGATACAGCTCAGAAGGCGGCATTCAAATAATAAATGAAGGTGTGTAACACTGTGTAACTGTGGTTTCTGATAGTTACCATGGTGGTTGCTAAAACCCAGAGAATATATTAGCAGTCTATTATTCCTGAGACTGAAGCTCGATAAAAGCAAACCAAAATAACACCACACACAGGCAAAACCCCCAAAGAGGCATTCAAAGTATCATTTGTATAGCTCACCTGACACAGTCCTGATACTATAATTGCACAATGAAATACGCTTAGAGCAAAATGATCCAAATTGCCAGTGTTACAAGGCTGGTAGTAAAATGTCTAGGAAACAGCAGACTCCTGATGAACAGCTGAATGTTTGCATTTTCAAAAGAGAAGCAGTAGAGGGGAAGAGGAGTGGGACCAAGCTGCCTACACAGAGAGCAGTGTCTTGTCGCAGCAAAAGAGGACATGGTCAGGCAGAAAAGAAGAGAGTGGGACACATTGTCTCCAAATTATAGAGGAGGTGGGTTGATTTTCAAGCTAGCTAAGCTCTCAATTACCAGGTGAATATATTTTAATCAGTCCTGTGTAGATTGTGCCTGGTGCTACACAGGGTCACTTGAAAGTCCCAGCTGATGTGGCACAGATTTCCTGAATATCTCAGACAACGGGAGGCCAAAAGACCAAGAGGTCTTTTACAGGAGGCTCAGAGTTCCCCTGCGGGGAATTACAAGTAGATTTTAAATGTAATGAATTGTCATCTTTATTCAAAATGTGATTTTTTTGGGGGGGCAATGCAAAGTGGGAAAAAGTAAAGCAAGAATAGATGGACAAGACGCTGCTTAGTGCAGCCTGCAGGGCCAGTGAAGGGTAGGGGCTCCTCACGAGCCTCCCATGTGCCCTAGCATGTCAGTCATTGGAAATGAGGCTCTGGTTTATGATTTGGAGTTTCCTTTTCTGCTTGTCATTCAACCAGCATGTGCAGGCAGTTTCAAATGGTGCGTATACCTTGCTTGGCTCAACTGGGAATGAACTGGAACAATTGCAGAGCTCTTGGATTCAGCCAGTGCTTCCCAGACAGTTGGCTGGGCAGGTGGATGAGGCACAGCCTGATGAGTCATGCCATTGTAAATCATTTTACTTGTTAATTTTGGCCCAAACTAGCAGGAAAGGGTAATTCTACCTGACACAGAGAGGTCAGGATGGCATTTTCTAAACTTTGGCATAATTTTCTGTCTGTTTGACATTGAATCATTCCAAAAGAATGGTGAATATCTTTTATTTCATGATTTTCAGACCAAGCTGCTGCTTCATGCCATAAGTCTGCCCAGCTCTCTCTTAGCCAAAATAATTAGTGCTTCAATCCCAACAATAAAATGCTCTTTTGTCTTCTCTGGAGGTTCCAATGCATTTAGGTAAAGCAGTGCCCATCACTTCCTTTGTGCAACCAGTGCCACTGCTGTACCAGGCTAATCCACACGGGAATCCTGCAGCTCAAAGCACGGATGGATACTGCCCACTGCTGTATCCATTTTCCTTGCCTTGGGATTTACAAAACTGCCCTCATCTATAGAGTTTATGAGCCTGTCCTAAGCAAATCATGGATACCAGTTCCCCACTTGAGGTGTTCCTGAGTACACAGGGAAGGTGAGCCTCAACCTTTTTCATGCCGACACTGTTCATGTCAGGGCCAGGGGTGGCATAAATCAGCACAGATCTGCTGGGAGTCATCATGATTCACTGATGTTAGAGCAACTGTGTTAATATGCAGCATCTTGCCCTAAAACTTTGCACATCCATGTTTCCTATATGGCCTATACAGTTCAGCTAAAGCTGGCTTAGCCAAAAAACCATCAGAGTGCATGAACAAAACTTTATGGAGCCAACAACACCAGATGTTCACCAAGCCGGTTATTATAAAAGCCCGTGCAGCAGTTATCTTTGTGTAGCACCTCCATTGCAAAAAGGAAGACGGAAGAAAAGGGGAAAAAAAGTAAAAATATGAATGCAAATAATATGGTTTTTTATACCTACTTATTTTTCATTTTTAAATTTTCCACAGTTCTAAACAACACACGTGTAAAGGAACTCAGAATTTTTTGTGGGGTTCTCTGTGTAAGATATTTTTCCTCTCAAAAAAGAAATATCCCAGATTGTGTTTATTGAATGACAAGGAGTATTTTGCACAGGTACTATCTAATTAGCTCTAGTTGAACAATAGGAGGGGTTGCTACATTTTCATCAGAAACCAAGAGTTTACAGCAGAAAACCTTTAATTACAGGGAAAGCTCGTAAGTCAGGGCTCGCAGGTTACACCTGCACATGTTGAGTAACTAAAGAGCACAGTCTGTTCTGTCAAGTAATGATCCATATTTTTTTCTCTGCTTGGGGAAGGAAAAAAAAAAAAAGATCAACTTTTAAAGTATGCAATGAGCATTTACTGAAGGGAAAAGGAGGACTAAGTCTTCCATTCACATACCAGATGTTCCCATTAAACCACCGTTTTCAAGAAAGCTCAGCTCATGTGGAAAGAGAACTTGAGAGTTCAGAAGGGGAAAACAGACAAAAAAGTTAACTTGTGACATATGGGCAGCTGCTGAAGAGATTGTTCCCAGTTTTGGCCTAGTACACCTCAATCCAGCACTGCAAGGGGTCGGAGCCAGGGCTGGTATAACCCAGTGCAGTTCCCTGGAAGTGAGTGTGAGTCACTGGCATCAGAGCACTGCACTGATTTACACCATCCTCCCAGTCCAGCAGCTTCAGAGCTGATGGCTGTGACCTCCTTCTTTATTATCTCAGGAACCTGCTACTACTGACACATTTTCTAGTAGCAGAAATGAGACATGGCACAAGTGGGATTTTTCAGTATTTTCTTATTTGTGCTTTAAAAACCTCCTTAGGCTTTTGCACAGGTCTTGGAAACAAGGAGGTTTAAGAGTTCAAAACAAAGCAGACACCTCTCCCAATTCCTCATAGTGTCTATCCTGTTGTTAAAAACACCCCCTAGCACAGGCATAGTGTATATGGATACTGGTGCGAAGGGCATAGCTAGGACATCTGGATTAATTTAAGCCTCATTTAATTTTGGACAGAGGCCGAAAGCCCCTTCATTTCATTTGGAGCTGCAGCCTGGCTCAGAGAGTTTGCTCCTGTGCTGTTTGCCTTCACTAACTGGTCATCTGCCTGGTTCAGCCCTGCTGCTCAACCAGCACGAGAGCAAACCACACTGCCTCAGCTACTTTTTTCCCAGCATCACTTCATAATTTAGGGAGAAGGAAGGGTATCCAAATCACAGAAATGAGATTTCTTGTTGGGCCTCTCACAGTGTTTCTTCAAATAGGTAAGCTGAGGGCTACGTGGGCTAAGGATAAATCCCCGCCTTTTTTTCTGAGCTTTACAGCAGCAAGAGGAGAAAGAGTTTGCAAGTTTTATGGTTGAGGTGAGGAAACCAGATAAACAACCTTTGTTAAATTGTCAAGGAAGAGGAAGAGATGAATAAAGGCCCTTTATGTCTTCTAAAAATACGGTTCTCTCCAACACCACACTAAAATGGTTCCATTTAATCTGAAATAACAATAACCAAGTTATTTTTTTTTCCCCTGGCCATTTTATCATTATTTTATCCAGTTTTCCTGAACTTCAGTGGGTATTTTAGATACAGTTTTCCTCTCTCAAGCTCCCCTCAGTTCAGGTTATCTCTACATGCCCTTGGCAAGTTAGAGTTCAGCCCTTCTCAAATTGCAGCACTCCATTTTCCAATCAAAGGCATGTTGCTGCAAAATGACGTTTGGCTCAGTGCAGATCATCAAACACTCCTTGTAATGGATCAAAACAAGGATTGGTGGGTGCCCAACCACCCGCACAGGCAGAAAAATGCACTTGTGGGTCATGACAGGAGCAGGTGGCTGAGGAGGGCTGGAGGGTTCTGTGTGGCTGTGTACAGAACCAGTTCTGCAGTGAATGCCCTAGGTCTGAAGTGCTAGCAAAGCAAATAGATGTGCAACGGCATTTGACATCTTTAGAAGACATTGTATTGTGTTGGTGCTGCTGTGATACTACACGCTATTTGGTAACCTTGCATCCAGAAATGCACAATAAACTTGGTGAAAATGTTATCTCTGTTTACGAGTTAGAGTCTCTGTCATGAAACTGAACTCACACTTCATAGGCTACAAGGAGCAAGGGGATTTTTGTCCACTGAGTTCCCTCCTGCTGAAGGTCACAGCAGCTTTCTTGCAGACTGGATGTGGCTCCTTGGTCCTGGGATATTAACAGCTGCCCTTGCACCCACTCCAGCACCTGTGACACAGGTATGAGAGAGGGTCTCAGCACTGTTGTAAATCTGAGGCCGCTTGGTGTGAACTGGCTCTTTTAATGCATTTCAAAAAGACGAAGAAAAAATTAAGCCCCTGTGTGTCAAATGTGAATGAGCCAAGATCCACATTATCAAGACCCACTAGGAAAACCAGGACACCTGCAAGCCCTTCTCACTGTCCCATCTCAGTGAGTTTGAAGTTGATGCCACCAAGTTTGTGCCCAGGTGCAGGATCACCAGGGACAGCCCTTCCTCCCTGGCAGAGGTGAGGAAAGAGGTGACAGCTGAGACCGCTGAGAGCAAGGCTATGCCACATCCTGCAGGCTGCCAACTCAGTCTGCCTGCCACAGGAGAGCTCTCTCTCATTGCTGACCCCGCACCCCTGTGCAGGACCTAAAAATGTCTCTGTTTTCCATCACACAGATGGCTGGGGAGTAGAGCCTCCTTACATCTTTGCCTCAAGACATCCTGCAAAGGATATGTCTTGCCGGTGCACACTACACACACCAAATTCATTTTAAAGCACCTTTCTTTGCACTCCAAGTGTTACTGCGGCAGCAAAGGTCTGCCCTACAACTCCAAAAAGCAGTGAGTCAGGGTGGGCAGTCAGTCCCTGTTGGGGCTTGCCTCCCCCCTTTCCCTGGGGATGGGGGCCCGGGAATGTTTGGGACATAGGGGTTTTTCCCTGCTCTCTGGTCACATGTAACCTAGTCCTGGCCTCATTGGCCTTTTCATGTTCCCCTGCCCGGGAATACTGGGGGTTCCGGAGGGGCAGGAAGTCTGGTGCCGGCCCCCACGCGGAGAGGGTGGGGGAGAAACAATGAAAGAACATCCATGAACATCTATTGAATATCGCTTCCCTGGTTATTTCCACGGGCGTATCGGTCTCCGGGAGAGGTTATTGGAACCCCGCCACAACAAGTCCCCCCTCACCGAGCCTGCAGCACTGTGCTCCACCCCGCTCATTTCGAAGCTGGGCACCCGCAGAACAGACATCAGGGAGTGTGAGCTGGTGTGTGAACCAAGCACAGACCAAGAGTGACTCTCTCTCTGAACAAGCACTAAGAACCAGAGCAAGAAAATTACCCTTGTTCCCCTGGTACTTATGGGCCAACACAATACTCGGGGCAGATTTTATGGATCACATCTTAGCTCCTTCTTATCTCTTGTTCAAGCTGTTGACAATGGCAAAGGAGAACATATTGCTTAAAAAAAAAATCTGCTAGAGCTTTTGCTGTCAAGTAGATCTCTTAAACCCCATGGGTAATGTTCTCAAATGACAAAGCTGCTCTTCTTTTTGGCAACAGTCTTTTATCAAGCGATACAGCAGCACATTTTCAATCATCTCCGTATCACAATGAAGAGACAAACCCTGTTAGCGTTGTTCTCTGAAAATCATAAAATGCAGTGGCTCGGTACACCTAGGGACTAGGCTGGGCTTTGAGCTTCCATGAATCTCAGCAGCAGCAGGAGAAGTGTTGCAGTGGGGTGGCTGCAACCTTTCCCTGGGAGACAGCCTTGGCCCGTGGAAGAATCAAGGAGACGATATTTGATAGATGTTTTCAGATTTTATTCCCCCTGGCCGCACATGGCCGGAGCCCAGCAGGGACTCCGACAGCGACTGCTCCCAGAACAGGTCTGGAACAACCCCCCGGGGTCCCGTGAACACTCCCTTAAGTACAGAACTCCCGCGGGCTACATTCAAACAGACCAATAGGGGACAGAATTTGGGGTACACATGACCAGGGAACAGGGACAGAGAAACCCCGTGCCCCACGCATCCACTCATGCCCATTCCCCCCACGGGGGTCACCTCTTCAGAGAAGGGTAATTCAATCTTTTTAACTTGGTGATATATATTCATGTCAGTGGCTTTAAGATAAGGAAAAGACTTTAGCTGAAGAATGAAACTTTTGATGAATAACTGAGAGTACGATGAATAATGTACAAATATTTCTTTCCTCTCAGTCAAAATGATTCCAGATCCTTTTTCATTTTAATCCCTACTGTATTCCTCATTTAAAAAAAAATTAAAGAAATGAAAGGGGAAGAAAAAAACCTTATGTCTTTAAAGGCATCGGAGTTCCAAAAGAAGAGCTTCTAAAAGAAGCCCTTCTGATTGCATTGAAAGATATTTTTATGGTTTCTTTTTAACTGCTAGAAAACAGAAGATTGTTTGGGTACTGGCAGTAATAACAGTACTAAAGATGGGTTACCATGAAAACCTCAGTCCTACCTGTTCATACTCTGCACAAAATGTGGGATTTATGAGAGAAAAATGTCTCCCTTTACATGGGAGGTATTTTTCATCACACAAAAAATATAACTGTTGCAAGAATTTTCTTCCCTTGCAATTTCATTCTTAGTTCTGTCATGGCTAAAAAGTGATGAGACCAACATGTATAAAGATAGCATAGTTTCTAAAGAGAGGCAACAGAGGCAACACATGTAAACATCATTTGTTTGTTTTCCTACAGGATGGGAAGAAGGAAACAAGATAAATTGAGTACTTGCTGAGAGTCCTGCCCATTTCTTCACAGATGGCATCAAAGCCTGACCTGAGTAAGGTGCTTTCAGCAGAAGGGTGTCCTGACCTGTAGGCAGACACAGCAGTTGATGGTTTTTAACCCTCAGAAGGAGGGACGACACATTGTCCGAACCGTTTTGAAATTAAATTTTGTGACGGTGATGTAAAGATGCAAAAGATGGCCATCCTCAACACCGAGATTTCTCCTCTTCCATACCTTTGAATTAACAAGAGTGAATTTCACCTCCTCACTAAACTGGCTGCATAGGTGGACATTTCTGAGCAGGGATATAAGCAAGTAAGAAACGCAGAGAAGTAGGTGAAAAGAAGCAATTAACCAGAAAACCAAACCATAACACAGACATCGGAAAGCATCTGACTATAAAAAATAGATAAACGCAATCGGTGATATTAGTTCCTACCATGGCAGTAACAACAGGAAAGGCAGACCCACTGCAGTCGGGAAAACACAGTCCAGAGCAATGACTGGTGCATGCTGTGTAGAGAGTGTGCATGCTGTGTAGGGAGTGTTACCAGGTTCATGCAGAAAAAAAAAATCATTTAATTGCAGGCTTCAGGGGAATGACTATATTGTCCATGCTTGACCTAAATCCCACTGCATAGAGCTTAGAGCAAAGTCAAAATGACCTTCAGAAGTTTCTGAAGCAAATCCATTCCTGCCATGCGCAGGTTTCCGTCCTCTCTGATTTATGGAAGGCAGGCATATTGTGAGACACGTTATATGAAATTGCTGGAAGGAAAAATTAAGGAAAAAAATGGTTTGCTGGAGCCAACAAGGGTACAAAAAACCCTTACTGAATGGAGTTTTTCCTCTATAAATGATCTCTTGTTTGAAGTTGGTCTCTGGAGGGACAAAAGTCTGTCAACAAAGTATTTTTCTGAAACAAAGATGAGGGAAACACATTTTAAAATACCACACATGGGAATAAAATCCAAGCACGTTGAGGATGAAGTGGGTCATTAGATGCTTTGATTCACCGACTTGTGTCCTCTGAAATCACACAATGCACGAGTTCAGTAAATGCAGAGACACCAGTCTACTTGCTGGTCCAGGATCTTTGCAATGGCTGGTTCTTGCCATGCAGGAGAAAGATTTGCTCACTGAATGGCCTGAAACTGAACAGGGGAGGATTATTTTCAAGGTCAGATTCACACCCACTGAGCACTAACTTTATTGTCTGCAATAGCACCCAGTACTACAGGTGAATTATGGTGAGTGAAGCAACCAGAGGGTCACTTAGCATTCCACTTCACTGGCTGGGGTGGCCTTGGTGCTCTGCAGATAGGTTGGCAGGTTCCATCTATTCATCCGTCCACTTCAAAGAAACATAAAAAGGCTTTTAGCATAACAGAAGGAGTGATACTGCTATTACCCAAGCTAAGGAAGTAACAGAGGTAAGGAAATCAGGAAGCCAATCTACTAACGTATCCTGGTCAATGGGAAGCAGAGAAGGTTTTCTTCTAAATAGCATCTTAAATGATGACTCTCTTGTCTGGGGAAATTTCAAGAAATATCCTTAGGGTTGGTTTCTGTGCGAGACAACGTTTCCACTGTTTAGGAAAAACAGAGTTTCTGAAAGTCACATCTTAAGTCAGTGTCAGAGGAGGGACCACATGCAGGTCTCTTCAACGCCAAACCAGTTCCCTGCTGTTGATAACCCAGGGCATTTTCTTCTAAAACTGTGCTCACATGTGATTTATAGCCCAGAGACAAGCATTCAGTTTGCTCCCCAAACTTTTCAGTGGTACTTGGATCAAAACTTTTCAGGCTGTATTAAGGTCTAGGGTGTTGATTTATTTTCATGAATTAATTTTCCTTTTCCTTGTCACAGCTTTCACAGATTTATGAGGTTAAAGAGCATGAAGCTAATTAAATAATCTGACTGGTTGAACATCTGTTGAAACATAATAATAACTTCTGAAGCCAATGTTCCTGATGAGCTATTAATTATGATTTAAAAACTAGAGGCAGGGTTTTACCATCAAAGAAAATCAACAAACCAAAACCCTAACACCCTTCTGGGCTCAGAGTGAACCTTCAGGCTCCCTTTGAAGCCTTTTACACACACTTACACTCTTTTACACCTTCCAGTCCAGATGTCCCTTTTAGGCTCTCTTACAGTCAGAGTTCCTAATGTGAGCCAGATGTCTGGAGGAAAGGTCGAGTCCCGTTTGCAGATTGTTGTTGTGCAGCAGCTACAAACAGAAATTAAGATTCAGACATGATGGAGCTCAACTGCATGCAGACCTTAGCCCAAAAACAGAAACTAATGCATGACCCTGGGTTAGAGGTTTAAGTCCAAATAGCCACTTAAGTAAGGAACTAAACCGTTTCTGCAGTTCTCTCTTGCTCTCCATCCCCACAGAGCAGCCCTGGTCTGATTTAGGAGTTCCTAAGCCCAGAAACTTCCAGCAGACAGATGTGAAGGAATTTGGTTCTCAGCCTGGCATAGTCTGCCCTAATTTGCTTAGACTTTGCATTGTCTTCACATCTTGTTCTCAAAATAATTTTGTCAAAAATTCATTAATGGAGCAGATGAATAAATAAATTAGATCAATTCCCTCCCATTACTCAGGATCAGTTAAAGTTTCAAGGCTGATGAAAGTATTTTGAGTTAATAAGTAATCTGCAGCTGTTCTTAAATCCCCCTCCTCTAATGGTAAATTATGGGGGCTCTGGCACTCATTTGAGTGTTTATGCAGAGTGAGGGTGTGCCCCAGTGTCTGTAGGCATTAATAACAAATCCAGAGGACAAGTGCCCACTGATGTCAACAGCACCTCCAGGCTCTCCTGCACCAAAGCCCCGGGAGTGCATGTGCTTGCCCTTTCTGTGACTTCTCCTTTAAGAAATGGACAAATTGTTCACACAGTAGCTATTCTCCGCATTGTAAATAATTCATAGTCCCAAAGTGCACTGGGTGAAAGTGGGGTTGAAGCTAATGCTGAGACTTTGCTGCATAACCTACAAAAGGAAGGGAAGATTTACACACACACACACACACACACACACACACACAAAAAAAA